>CM049568.1:40152748-40275248 GCA_027123335.1 Amphiprion clarkii
TCCATCCATCCATCCATCCATCCATCCATCCATCCATCCATCCATCCATCCATCCATCCATCCATCCATCCATCCATCCATCCATCCATCCATCCATCTATCCATCCATCCATCCATCCATCCACTCATCCATCCATCATTCATCATCCATCCATCCAGCCTTCATCCATCATCCATCCTTCCATCCATCCATCCATCCATCCATCCATCCATCCATCCATCCATCCATCCATCCATCCATCCATTCATCCATTCATCCATACCATCACACTCACATTCACACCTACAGGCAGTTTAGACCAAGAGTGTCCAACATGAGGCCTGCGGGCCAAAAGCAGCCCTCCAGAGGGTCCATTCTGGCCCTCAAAGTGTAAAAATTCCAGAGAGGACATTAACTGCAGATTGTAAATTAGTAAAACTATAAATTTAAAATAATTTCGAGACCATGACAAGTTGTTTTGATCAGAAAGTAAAATACTAGATTGTTCATTCTTCTTTTGTTATGTGTCTCATTTCTGTAATATTTTGTCTTGTTTTTGTTGTTTTTTCTTTTTTGTCTGACTTTTGTCTCATGTTTTTATTGTTTTGTTTCTCATTTTTGTTGTTTGTCCATTATTTTGTTGCTTTGTAACTTCCTTGTCTAATTTTTTGTCTCTTTTTTGTTTTGTTTCATGTTGTTTGTCCAATTTTTTGCTGTTTTATTTCTCATTTTTGTTGTTTTGTGTTTCCTTTTTATCTCGCTTGTGTTTTTTGTCTTATTTCTGTCATTTTGTGTTTTGCTTTATTCGTTGTTTTGCGTGCCGTTTTGTGTTTTTGTCTCGTTTTTGTTGTTTATCCATTTTTTGTCACTCTGTAACTTGTTTGTCTAATTTTTTCTCTTTTTTTGTTTTGTTTTGTGTTGTTTGTCTCATTTTTTGAGATCTTGTGTCTCATTTTTGTAATATTTTGTCTTGTTTTTGTTATTTTTTTTGTCTTTTTTTTATCTGACTTTTGTCGTTTTGATCATATAGTAAAACTGGTCCGGTCCACTGGAGATCAGACTGGGCTGAATGTGGAACCTGGACTAAGATGAGGTGGACACCCCTGGTTTAGAATCACCAATTAACCTCAGCATGTTTCTGGACGGCTGCACAGTGGCGTAGTGGTTAGCACTTTCGCCTTGCAGCTAGAAGATCCCTGGTTCGCGTCCCGGCTTTCCCGGGATCTTTCTGCATGGAGTTTGCATGTTCTCCCTGTGCATGCGTGGGTTTTCTCCGGGTACTCCGGCTTCCTCCCACAGTCCAAAAACATGCTGAGGTTAATTGATGATTCTAAATTGCCCGTAGGTGTGAATGTGAGAGTGATTGTTTGTCTCTGTATGTAGCCCTGCGACAGACTGGCGACCTGTCTAGGATGTCCCCTGCCTTCGCCCGAGTCAGCTGGGATAGGCTCCACCCCCCCCGCGACCCTAGTGAGGATTAAGCGGTGTATAGATAATGGATGGATGGATGGATGGATGTTTCTGGACTGGGAGGAAGCTGGAGGAAACCCATTATGAACAGGGAGAACATGAAACAGATCCCAGGTGAACCAGAAATCTTTTCCTGTCTAAAAACGATTTCCTTGACAAGGAGATGTGGACGTTCGAGTCCCTGGTTATTCCTGATAGGTCAACAGCCTTTTCTCATCTGCCTCTTGCATTAATTTAATGCTCCTGAATTTGTCACTCGTTGAACATTAAAAAACTTTTTCTAAAGGCTTTTCTAACCAAAACATTTGCATGCTTCCTTCATGTTTTCCCTCTTTTAAAAAGTAAAAGTGCATTATCTGGACCAAAATGAAAGGAGTCAATTAAACAACCATGAATTTTAAACATAGAAACAAAACTTTTGCAAGCACGTTTCCAGATGTGATGTGAAATCAGACATGAATGTGAAGAAACCGATCAAATCTGTGAACTTAAATATCCCCATTTTAGACACAGAACAGTTTAAGAATCTTACTCTTCATTTATTGAATAAAACTATTAAGAGATGCTAGTTCCAATGTTCTCTGAAGTTTGTGGAAGCCAGTCTGGGACAAATGCATCCAGAAATCTAAAGAAGACAAATATGTGAAGTGATGTACAGTTGAGATATTGAAGCATATCAGTGTGATCTACTTTTTATCTTTTATTACCCAGTTAGCGTTTGTATTGTGCATTTTTACAGATGTGAAATAAATCATTTGCTTCTACATTTTGACAGGAAGCAGACTTCTACGGAGATGATGGCTAAAACGTTTCCTCCACAGTTCTGTTCTCTAGTAATGGACATCTCCTTCAAATCAGATGGGAGTTTAGAACACATAGGCCTCTCTATCCAACGCTAGTAAGCTACATGTAAGGAGAAAATGTCTTGTTCTTACCTTGTTTTCTTCTGATTAAAAGTTATTGAATGTATCCTTCTTTACAAGTTCTGTCTTCTGCTGCGTACTTCTGGTTTCTAACAGCGACCTTCTCCTTTCTGTGAGAGCAGTGAGTCAGGGGGAATGTGTTTACTAGAGAGAGAGAGCGTTCTGTTCTCTACCTCTGGATGAAGTCCAGCAGAGCTCCTCCTTCGCTTCCTCTCCTAGTTTTGTGCATTCCAGATTCCACAGATCTTTTCACTGCTGGGAGTTTTACCGTTAGAAGTTCGTCTGCCGGACAGCAGACAAACCAACCCTCCTGGTGCCGTCCAGAGACTCCTCAGACCCGTTGTCAGGGTAAGTAACCCTGCTTCTCCACATGACACTGATCTGTTGTTGTGGCCAGAAACTGTTCTTAGATGGGAGAATGACATGTTCTGCTGTTCCGACAGAACGGATGGGAACGCTGTGAGGTTCTAGAGCCAAATGTCAGCCTTAGTTCAGAGGACAGAAGCTCTGTGAAGACAGATCAGGGTGGATATTACTGATGGTGTTTACAACAACATTAATGGAGAATTACACAAGAACTTTTGGGGACATAAATATATCAGACAAATAAGGTTCTCATATGAATCATAACATTTGAGGGTATCAGGTTCTTTACCTCCTCCCACGCTGGTACAGCTGACACCACCAGGGCAAGACGGCAGCTCCCTTTTCTGCAGTATTTTCACTTCACTTTTTAACAGTAGAAAGTGGTGATGTGTCATGCATGTTAGTATAACAGCTGAAAAAGCCTATCTGTACTCAGAAACAGGGATAGATTAAGTCCACAAGAATCCGAGCCCATAAGATGCAGAAAGACTTTAGGTTTCTGAAGATGCTTTTCACCCAAGAGGCAAAACATCTCTAATAACCTCACAGAGACGTCCACTTGACCTGGATGACTGAGAATCTAAACAGACAATTTGCCTTCACAGGAACATCAGTATTATTCAATGTCAACCAACAAACCCTGGAAATCCAAGCAGAGTTTTACTAGAATATCCCTAGAATATTCCTGCTAACGGAGGGCCATCACGTTTAAGGCTGTATTCTGCTGTCTCAACGCATCTTTGAGGGTTATGAGGACTCGGCATGTCTTGATCATTGCTATACTGTCTGTTAAGGTCTTCCCTGGTGTCACATTTGTATTTTGGATTGTTGTTAACGATCTTGTCAGAAATGCCAAATCTTGCATTTATGGCTTTTGGTGGCTTCACAACCTGGTTTATATCTGTAGCAGTCCATGGCTCTTGGTTTCTTCTACTACTAATTGCAGATATTTTTGGCCACAGCCTGGCAGTTTCTCCTGTCCGTTTTCTGCATTTTGACAGACTATAATGCCCATCATTTATGCACTAAAATAGTCTTTACTTGCTCACTAAGGCCATCCATTCTGTTTCCTGTTGAAGAAAGTTTATCATGTCCTGCCTGTGATATAAATTATCCATGAGTGACAGCATTCTCAAAGCGCTGTGTGAAGAAGCATCGCCAAAGATCTTTGTTTTTCCTGCTGAATAGTGTCCTTTGGCATCAAACTGCTCCAGGAGTCACTGACATCACACTATTTCATCCTTGTGGACGGCACAACAGGCCAGTCATAAGGTATTTTTACATGTTGAGTTTACCCAACGAGCCAGGAAGCTGTAACTGCTCAACAAAGTAAAGAATCCATAGTTGAAATACTTTTGTAGATTAGAAACATACATTTTCCTCAGGCTCCTTAGTTGAACTTTTTCTCCACCTGACTTGAATCGTTTTCTTTCCCAAAGGCACTTTTTCAGATTTCATTTTGCAGAGCTGGACATTTGGCTTGGTCTTTATGCGTCTCCTCAACACATTAGTGACGCATTAAATCACCAAGTCGATCAGTCTGTCATTATATGCACTTCTTCTTTATCTGTATACAGCATTTCTACACTTATTTGTGACTGTATGCATCCTTCCTACTCTACTCTTTCTGCTGTTTATACCCCATCTGTAGCCGTATGTACCATATATACCTATACTTACCATGTCTGTGTCACTATGATCCATTGCTTTTATTTGTAGAAGTTTTTCTTTCCTGTATGTAGTGTAAGGTTAGCTGCATACTCTGTCTTTACCTGCCTTCACATTGTGTCTGTCTGTATTTTATCTACAGTTGTCCATGTGCACCGCCTTTACCTGCCTGTTTGAATCTATCCATTCTACACCTGTATAAGCTGTCTGTACTGATAGACCCTCCATCTCTGATGTACTCTTTATGTATTTTTATGGGCGCTCCAGCTGGTAGCCTTTGGCTGCTGTTATCAAAAGACTCAGCTATTAGCAAAACTGCACAGCTTGCACTTAAATCTACCAAACAGAACCGAACAGACCTCTGCAGCATGAAGTCAGCAGTCCACGATCCCAGAGAAGGATTACTACATCTTCTTTATCTATCTATCTATCTATCTATCTATCTATCTATCTATCTATCTATCTATCTATCTATCTATCTATCTATCTATCTATCTATCTATCTATCTATCTATCTATCTATCTATCTATCTATATCTATCTATCTATCTATCTATCTATCTATCTATCTATCTATCTATCTATCTATCTATCTATTTATAGTCTATCTATCTATCTATCTATCTATCTATCTATCTATCTATCTATCTATCTATCTATCTATCTATCTATCTATCTATCTATCTATCTATCTATCTATCTATCTATCTATCTATCTATCTATCTATCTATTTATAGTCTATCTATCTATCTATCTATCTATCTATCTATCTATCTATCTATCTATCTATCTATCTATCTATCTATCTATCTATCTATCTATTTATAGTCTATCTATCTATCTATCTATCTATCTATCTATCTATCTATCTATCTATCTATCTATCTATCTATCTATCTATCTATCTATCTATCTATCTATCTATCTATCTATCTATTTATAATCTATCTATCTATCTATCTATCTATCTATCTATCTATCTATCTATCTATCTATCTATCTATCTATCTATCTATCTATCTATCTATCTATCTATCTATTTATAGTCTATCTATCTATCTATCTATCTATCTATCTATCTATCTATCTATCTATCTATCTATCTATCTATCTATCTATCTATCTATCTATCTATCTATCTATCTATCTATCTATTTATAGTCTATCTATCTATCTATCTATCTATCTATCTATCTATCTATCTATCTATCTATCTATCTATCTATCTATCTATAGTCTATCTATCTATCTATCTATCTATCTATCTATCTATCTATCTATCTATCTATCTATCTATCTATCTATCTATCTATCTATCTATTTATAATCTATCTATCTATCTATCTATCTATCTATCTATCTATCTATCTATCTATCTATCTATCTATCTATCTATCTATCTATCTATCTATCTATCTATCTATCTATCTATCTATCTATATATCTATCAGGATGCAGGATGTTCATCTATTTCATCATCAACTCACCCACTTCTTCCTCCTCCTCGTCTTCCTCTCCCCACATCTGCTTCTCATCCAGCAGCATTCCTGTTCTTCCTAAGAGACTTCTGACATGTGGTTTTGATGAACTAACACTCTTACACAGACTCTCTCAGTTCCCTTTTTTCTCTCTTTCACTACCTCATTTGGTTCTCTGTTCCTCAGTCCCTGCCCAGACGTGCACGCCGCCAAAACGCACGTGAACGCACAAATACAACAAGCGTCCTGCTCTGTGTTGTTGGCGGGTCTCATGACCATGTGATGTGTCTCTGCTGTGGTGTGGCTCTATTCACGTATTTTCTGTTCTTGTACAGCCTGCTAATTTTTCTGATGATTAGAAATGTACCAGGACCTTCACCCCAGCCCCGCCCTAGCCCTCTCTCCTGGTGGTCATTCTCAGCTAAGATCTGAGGTATTCATCAGTTAGCTGCTCACACATATAGATAGAGCCAATCTGTGCCATCTTCTGAATGTTTGGAAACCTGGCTTTGCTTAGTGAAGCATAAAAGTCATGCAGTTTAGCACCTCCACCTCCACTGTGCTGTTTTACTTTAAAAGCTGTATGGACACTGTGACCACCACTAAACAAATCCGTATATTCCCAAACAACAAGTCATGGATGACGAGAGAAGTCCGACTCCTGCTTAACACTCAACACAGCTTTCAAATCTGGCGATGCTGAACAGGTCTGAACCCTTAAAGAGGGTTATCGGACACACCAAGGAGGCCTAGAGGAGGAGAATCGAAGGACATTTCAAACAGCTCGAACTCTGGACGAGCATGGCAAGGAACACGGCGCATCACAAACTAGGACCAAAACTTGCTGCACTTGCTGAGGACCTCAACCACTTCTTCATTCACCATGAGCAAGAATCCACCTGGACAGCTCCAGCCTCGGAGCAGTCCTGAAAGACTGTGCTGGGCAGGTCTTCAGAGACATGTTTAACATCTCCTTGTCCCAGTGCATCATCCCCACCTGTTTAAAGACATCCGCCATAGTGCCACTACCCAAACAGACTGCAGTGAAGGGTCTGATGGTGCTTTTCCACCAGCACCTACTGGACTCTACTGGGTTTGTGAGGTTTTCCATCAGGACGTAGTACCTGGTACCAGCTACTATTTTAGTTCCTACTGGGCCGGGGTTCCCAGCGAGCTGAGTGAAGCAGATAATGTGACGTCTACAGAGTGCAGGACACTGATTGGACAGGAAGTGATGACACACGAGAGCGACTCCTTCACAAAAACCAAACCCGACATTTAAAAAAAAAAAACTGGCAACAGTGACGATGTGCATTGCTCTTCATGGAATCTGACAGAAAGTCATAGATGGAGCAGCAGGTTTACCATCGCCTCCATGTCCTCCATTGTTGTGTTGCATTTGTGTCGCACACAAATGACGTTAAGGGACTTCCAGGCTGTCGTGCTATGACGACTCCACCCACGATGAGGTGGTACTCAACTGGAACGGAAAACCACCTGAACCGAGTGGAGCTGAGTAGGTGCTGGTGGAAAAGCGTCTTTACTGACTACAGGCTGGTGGGACTAACACCAACAATGATGAAGTTCGTGGAGAGACTGGTGCTTAAACACATCAAAGCTGCTCTACCAATCAATCTGGACCTCCATCAATACGCATCTAGACAAACAGATCAACAGAGGATGCCGTCTCCTTAGCCCTCCACACTGTCCTGTCTCATCTAGAAAAACCAGCAACGTATGTCAGGCTACTTTTGTAGATTACAGTTCAGGTTTCGACACTATCCTCTCTTGCAGACTGTTCCAGTAAACGAGATTATGATTGACTTCAGGAGAACTCAAAATGAACCAAAATGTTCATTTAGAGGTTGAAATTGTGAATGCTGATGATATGAAATATAGATGCTGATTTCTATAACTGTGCCACAAAATGATGTCTCTTTTTGCACAAATAAGAGAAAGCCAACTCAGCTGCAGAAACACATCTGTTTATTCTGGCATTTTATCAGCGTCTGTATTAACCCTCATATCGTCCTGCGGGTCAAACTGACCCCTTTTAAAGTTTGAAAATGTGGGGGAAAAAAAATGTATTCTCAGTGAAACTTCTGATGTCCACATTTTCAACATTTTTGGGAAATGTTTGAACATTTTTTGGTGGAAAAAAAGAAATGTTAAAAATGTTTCTTAAGAACATTCACAAAAAAATCAACCAAAATCCAGCGAAATTCGTTGGATTTTGGTTGATTTTTATGTGAATGTTCTTAAAGAAAATATCAGAAGTTTTACTGATATATATGGAATCACTTTAGATATTTTCATGATTTTTTTTTTTGAAGATTTTAACTCATTTTTTGAAAATATTTACAAGAATTTTCTTGCCAAATTTGGGGGATTTTTTTAAAAAATAAAACTTTTAAGGGAAACTTTTAAGGAATTATTGGAGTTTTCTTCCTGAAGGTTTGAAAGAAGAAATTTTGGGAATTTTTTTGCTGATTTTTTTCATACAAGGAAATAATATTTTTTGGTGCCCGTAATTGATGACAGCAGGAGGGTTAAAGGAAATATTTTCCAGTGTGTTGGCATTCTTCGCCACGTGCATGTAAAGCACTTTGAGCTGCAATCTTTGCATGAAATGTTCTATGTAAATTATGTAGATATTTTCCTGTTGGATCTGTTTCCAGGTTGCAGCATCATGTCTTCTGAAGGGGTGGTGTCAGCAGTGGAGCCCAGGTTACAACGCCTCGTCACCTGGTTTGACCCTGAAAGCGCTGCGGTAAAATCAGAACACTGCACAGCCTCAGTAAAAACGACGTTTAACGTTCCATAAATGAGGATTGTTGTGTTTGTCTTTGTGTCTGTACAGGTGGTGACCATCCTGTTGGGGCTGTTCCAGATGCTGTTGTCTGCCTCACTGGCTCACACTGATCCAACTCTGCCAAAACTCTTCATACTGCCACTTGTCATGGGAATTCTAGTATGTATCTTATATTTTGATTCTTAGTTTAATAGTAAAAAGATCAATAAATACTCCGCCAAGGTCCAAATCCCTTAATCCATTTAGGAGTAATGTTGCCAACAGACAGACAGACAGACAGACAGACAGACAGACAGACAGACAGACAGACAGACAGACAGACAGACAGACAGACAGACAGACAGACAGACAGACAGACAGACAGACAGACAGACAGACAGACCAATGCCGAACGTCACATAACTCCGCCCAGGCTCCACCTTCTTGGCGCAGTTATAACCAAAGACAAAATCTCTCTAATCCAAGTTTGAAAATGTGGGAGAAAAAAATTATTTCACAGTGAAACTTCTGATGTCCACATTTTCAACATTTTTGGGAATTTTTTTGCAATTTTTTTGGTGGGAAAAAAAGAAATGTTAAAAATGTTTCTTTTTAACAAGAACATTCACAAAAAAAAACCACCCAAAATCCAGCAAATGTCGCTGGATTTTGGTTGATTTTTATGTCAATGTTCTTGAAGAAAATATCAGAAGTTTTACTGATACATATGGAATCACTTTAGATATTTTTAGGATTTTTTGGGAAGATTTTTACTAATTTTTTGAAAATATTTCCAAGATTTTCTTGCCAAATTTGAGGGATTTTCTTAAAATAAACCTTTTCAGGGAAACTTTTAAGGAATTATTGGAATTTTCTTCCTGAAGGTTTTGCAAATTTTCTGAAATTAGGGGAATTTTTTTGCTGATTTTTTTTTTTGGGGGGGGGATTTTTTTTCAGACAAGAAAACAATATTTTTTGGTGCCCATAACTGAAGACAGCAGGAGGGTTAATACATCTCATGAAAGTGAAAATCTATTTTTGAGTTAAGAACTGCTTTTTTTTTTTTTTTTTTTTTTTAGCATGTCTGGCTTATTTTAAGACACCTAAGCTTGGCAATGCTGGTAAAATAGAGCTTAAAATAAGTTTTCCCAGCTAATTTTGAGATCTCAAGATCCTAAATGTCATATCTTATTTCCAGAAATCTTACCAAGACATTTTTCACTTGTTTCACTTATTTCAAGGTAAAAGTTCCTTGAAATAAAGTTTTTTTTCTTGACTTGAGAGGGGCATTTTTTCCAGTGTAGCGGTGAGCAAAGTTTGCTCGATGATGCAGCTCCTTAACTTTCAGGTCCAATATTGTTAAAATCCTTTTTGTTGGGTTACATGGTGATTATGAAGTTGGAGGTCTAAAATAAAACTTAATTTGAAGCAATACATGCATGGAAAGTAGATTACATGTGACATCGAACTTGTTGGTCATTGATGAAGGTAGCTTCCAGTCACTTCCATCACTGCATGTCTATGTGTTTGTGTTGCAGATTGTGATTGGAGGATCCTTCACCATGGCCAATGAGAGGAACCCCAGCAGACTACTGGTACGATCATAAAACCAGCTCATCTACAGGTTTATGTTTGACAGCTTGGACGTGAAGTGAAATCAGTCAAATGTTCTACTGTCTGTATTTCCATTATAACAACAAATATTTAGTCCAGAGGAGTCCAACTCATCTTAGTCCAGGTTCCACATCCAGTCCAGTCTGATCTCCAGTGGACCAGACCAGTAAAATCACAGCATAATAACCTAGAAATAACCACAACTCCTAATTTTTTCCCTTTCTTTTAGTGCAAAAAAACATTTTTGCTTTTTACAAAAAGTAACAAAAACAAGAAAAAAGAGTCCAGAAATGAGACACAAAGCCACAAAAGAACAATGATTTATGATCCAAACGACAAAAAACAGCCAAAAAGAAGACAAGAAATGAGAAACAACGCAACAAAAAAATAGACAAATGACACAAAACGACAAAAAATGAGACAAGTAACAAAAAATCTGACAAAAAAAGACAATAAACAACAAAAACAAGACAAAATATTCCAAAAATGAGACACAAAAGAACAATGATTCATGATCAAAATGAAAAAAGAGACAAAACAATCGACAAAAAAGTTACAAAATTACAATAAAATTGTCAAACGACAAAAATGAGACAAAAAACACAAAACAACAAAAACGGCACATAAAACAACGAATAAAGCAAAACACAAAATGACAAAAATGAGACAAAAACCACAAGCGAGACAAAAAGGAAACACAAAACGACAAAAACGAGAAACAAAACCCATGAGACGAAAGTCAGACAAAAATGCAACAAAAATAACCAACAAAAACAAGACAATATTACAAAAATGAGACACACAATGACAAAAAATTTGACAAACGACACGAAACAAAACAAAAAAGACAAAACATTCGAAAAAAAGTTACAAAGCGACAAAGAAATGGACAAACGACAAAAACAAGACAAAAAAACACAAAATGGCAAAAAACAGAAACAAAACAACAAAAACATGAGATGAAAGTCAGACAAAAAGCAACAAAAATGAGACAAAATATCACAAAAATGAGACACAAAATGACAAAAGAACAATGAACAATCTAGTATTTTACAAGTGATCCTCCAAAACGTGATGTAAACGATAAAAGTCAGACAAAAAAAGACTAAAAACAACAAAAACAAGACAAAGTAATACCAAAATGACACACAAACAACAAAAGCAACAAACAAAATGGGGAAAACATGAGACAAATGACACAACACAAAACAAAACAAAAAAATGACAAAAAAAATTATACAAAAAAGTCAAAACCATGAAACAAAATGACAAAAAGGATACACAAAACAATGAATAAAGCAAAACAAAAAACAACAAAAACAAGACAAAATATTACAAAAATGAGACACAAAACGACAAAAGAACAATGAACAATCTAGTATTTTACTTTCTGATCCAAACAACTTGTCATGGTCTAGAAATGATTTTAAATTCATAGTTTTACTAATTTACAATCTGCAGTTAATGTCTTCTCTGGAATTTTTACACTTTGAGGGCCAGATTGGACCCTCTGGAGGGCTGCTTTTGGCCTGCGGGCCGCATGTTGGACACCCCTGGTTTAGGACATAAGCAAACAGACAGCTAACTGTAATATGACTTTACTTTTGAAACATAATCAGCTCCAGTGTGTCACACTGATGGATGTTTATTGACTTCTCCACAGCTTCAGGGTTGTGCCTGCAGTAATGTGATTGGCCTGCTGGGGGCGCTGCTGGCCTTCTGCCTCTACTGCTACAGCCTCAACACTCTACACAATGAAGACCGCTGCTTGCCCGTTCCTGATGACCACCATTACTACCACTGGTCATATTACCACTGTCCTCCAGAACATCTGGCAGTCAGTATCTGTAAAACTTCTCTTTATTGTCACTTCTTTTCAACTTCAACTTTCTGTTGTTTTTCTATGTTTTTATTTTTACCAAAAGTTCTGTCACTTTTATGAATGTTCCTCAATTCAGGCAAACTCACAGAGAGTCAATATTTACCTCTCAACCAAGATCACACAGAAGAGTTCTATAGAAGCTTATCACTGTCACAATAACCACTAGTTTATTTCAGGAGTGTCCAACATGCGGCCCGTGGGCCAAAAGCGGTCCTCCAGAGGGTCCAATCCGGACCTCAAAGTGTAAACATTCCAGAGAAGACACTAACTGCAGATTGTAAATTAGTAAAACTATAAATTTCAAATCATTTGTAGATCATGACAAGTTGTTTGGATCAGAAAGTAAAATACTAGATTGTTTATTGTTCTTTTGTCATTTTGTGTCTCATTTTTGTAATATGTTGTCTTGTGTTTGTTGTTTTTGCCTTTTTTTTGTCTGACTTTCGTCTCATTTTTTGTCGTTTTATGTTTTTTTGTCTCCTTTTTTTCATTTGTCAATTTTTTGTCTCATTTTTTCTCTTTTTCTTTTGTTTCATGTCGCTTGTCAAACTTTTTGTCTTTTTGTGTTTCATTTTGTAATATTTTGTCTTGTTTTTGTTGTTTTGTTGTTTTTTATCTGACTTTCATCTGTTTTTGTCGGTTTGTCTCTCGTTTTTGTCGTTTTGTGCCTCATTTTTGTAAGATTTTGTCTTGTTTTTGTTGTTTTTTTGTCTGACTTTTGTCGTTTTGTTTCTTGCTTTTGTCATTTTTTGTCTCGTTTTTATTGCTTTTTGTCTGACTTTGGTCTCTGGAATTTTTACACATTGAGGGCCGGATTGGACCCTCTGGTGGGCCACTTTTGGCCCGTGGGCCGCATGTTGGACACCCCTGGACTAACCAAACGGAGTCCACATCTAAAAGGGGCTTTACAGTAATGTTAATAATGCGTTGTTTTTAAGTTTCTGTTGTGTTGTCTTGTCTCGGCAGGCCTACTCCTGGAGCGTGACGCTGCTGCTGCTGCTCTATGACTGTGTTGCTGTGGTCATGCACTGCCTGCTGTCTGTGTCGGCCTTCACAACACTTAAATAGACTCACAAACACACACACTGGGTAAATGTACATACCACACCTTCCTCTTTGTAAGCGAAAACCTTTTTGAAAATCCTGCAGATATTTGTTTGAGAGCACTGGGTCGGCACCCAGTGGCTTTTCCTGTGAAATTAGTATTTATAATACAGATTATATGAGTGTAATTCTAAACTAGACTTGTTCTGATAGTGTGCAGTGGGACCACAGTGGCAGTTAGAAAAGAAGTTTTGACAGTAAATGATTCCCATTCAGCCGTCAAGTAGCGGCAGAGCGGGTTTACTGATCCATAATCCTGCACATAAAGGCCAACAGCTTCTGTTAATATTTCAAGTAAACATCAGAATGGGTGAACATTTGGTTTCAGTGATTTTGACAATGGCAGCTCTATATGAATCTATATGAAACTCAGATATTGGTCGTATCTTGTATTGTAAATAATGACCTATAAATAACCACAACTCCTAATGGTTCCTTTGTTTTAGTGCAAAAATGTTCACATTTAAGGAATTATCTTTTTACTAAACATCATGAACAACCTGAAATTTATGAAGAAAAATAAATTCAGTTTCATCAACATTCAGCTTCAGTTTATCATTTCCACATTACAACTTCCAGATCACAGAATGTCGACAAAGGAACACAACATTTAGTTATTATTATTATTATTATTATTATTATCAGTTTTTTTTTTAAAAAGGGACCACGTACAATATTAAACATAAATGTTTCCATTTGATGTATTGCACCAGAGTTAGCTTTAAGCTAATTTCCATCTGCAGTCCCTTGGGAGGTCACAATAAAAACATCAAAACATTAAAATGTTACAAAAAAGTACATGACACAGTGAAACAAAACATTACACACACACAGTCTTAAAAGCACACACACACACACACACACACACACACACACACACACACACACACACACACACACACACACACACACACACACACACACACACACACACACAAATACCAATGAGAAAGACATTAATGGTTGCGGTTCTGAGTTTTCTTGAGCAAGTTTTTCAGTTTGCTTTTAAAACTGCTGATAGAAGTACAGTTCTTAATGTCGTCAGGCAGGGCGTTCCACTGAGTTGTAGCTTTTACAGAAAAAGCTGACTGTCCAAAGGTGGTGTGTTGAAAAGGTATTGAACAGTCAGTGGTGGAAGATATCCTCGTGGATTTTATAGATTATGCCGAGCGATACTGAACGAAGTGGCGCAGCGGAGGAGGGGCCAAACCATTTAAAATTTTAAAAACAAGACACATATTTGAAAATAATTTAAAATTTTCAAAGCTCAGAAGATGATGCTCATCTAAAATCCTGCAATGGTGGTATTGCATTGATTTTTTGTAGTCTGTTTGTAAAGAGACTCCAGCGGTTTGATGACTGTCTGCCCAGCTTGTCCCCAACATGTGATACAATACGACATGTGGGACAGGATCATACGTGTGCTACAGGATCATACATGTGGGACAGGATCATACATGTGGGACAGAAACATACATGTGCTACAGGATCATACATGTGGGACAGGATCATAGCGTGCATGAAGGTCTTTGCAGCATCCACAGATAGACAGCCTCTAATGTACCGAAAGTTTATCAGATTATATTTTATAGTTTTTACAAGGTTTTTGATGTGTGACTTAAAATTTAAATTTGAATCATCATCTGGAACTGAACCAGAGAGGGTTTACTGGAGGATCAAAACCACAAAAGTCAGACAACAAAAGAGAAAAAACAACAAAAACAAGACAAACTGTTACAATAATGAGACACAAAATGACAAAAGCGAAAAACAAAATGACAGAAAAATGAGAGAAACGACATGAAACAAAGAGACAAAAAAATTAGACAAAAAAGTTACAAAGCGACAAAAAAATGGACAGACAACACAAAGAAGACAAAAAATACACAAATGAAACAAATGAAAATAAAAGACAAAAATGAGACAAAAAACACAAAACGACACACAAAATGAATAAAGCAAAACACAAAATGGTAAAAATAAGACAACAACCATAAGTGCGATGGAAAGGAAACACAAAACGACAAAAATATGAGACGAAAGTCAGACAAGACAAAAAGCAACAAAAACAAGACAAAATATTACAAAAACGAGAAACAAAATGACAAAAGAACAATGAACAATCTAGTATTTTACTTTCTGATCCAAACAACTTGTCATGGTCTAGAAATGATTTTAAATTTATAGTTTAACTAATTTACAATCTGCAGTTAATGTCTTCTCTGGAATTTTTACACTTTGAGGGCCAGATTGGACCCTCTGGAGGGCCGCTTTTGGCCCACGGGCCTCATGTTGGACACCCCTGGTCTAGACTTTGAGTGAGACCATGTTAAGTAAAACAACCTATTTGAGATGTTCTGATAGATTCTGTTTCTAACAGTAAATGCCGTCTTCTTGAACCTGTTCATGTTGTAGAAGATCTAATGAACTGAGTCCAGTTTTCTGATGTCACAGTAGTTTAATCAAGTGAAACCTTTTATCCACAAACACACACCTGCTAAAGTTGTATCCACACAGTGTTTTTTTTAATTATTATTATTATTTTTATTGTATTAAATTAAAACATTTTAATTTGAATCATCCAGTTTGTATTTATTAAAATAAAACTGTCTTCCAATGAATCTCATGTAATAGTTTAAAATCGATTGTTGGTGACTATACGATACCATACATGTTTTAAAACATAATTTAGAAATAAATTTAAAAAAATCAAAGCAATAAACAGCATCATGCTTTTTAACCAAGTTAACCTAAAGGATGTCAACAAGGCAGATTACTTTTAAATACCTAAATATAGCCGAGTTCACTTCACGTTTTAGCAACACGGATGTAATTAGCAACATACATACATCTGTGTGTTATATGAACACTGCAATCAGTTCATTAAAAAAAAAGACATTGTTAAAAAAACCCTGAAAAATATGACTGTAAAAACACAGATATGAAGAAATAATCAAAAAAATGTAACTGAAAATTATATCAAAGAACAAAAAATACCCAAATAAAGTGAAATCATTTTGAATATCTGGGTCAATATATGACTGCAGGAGAGAAAGATTCCTCTAAATATTATATATACAACTGAGTAAAATTGAAATTTATTTATAAAGATATTGCATTAAGTCGAATTTTTGAGTCATTTTGGACAATTTTCATGTCATTCTCGATTAATTTTCTGTAATTTTGGCCAATTTTCTAGTTATTTTGGACAATTTTTTGTCCTTGGGACAATTTTCAAGTCATCTTGGACATTTTTCTTGTCGTCTTGGACATTTTTCAAGTGATTTTGGACAAATTTCTTGTCATTCTAGATTAATTTTCTGCAATTTTGGACGTTTTTTGAGTCATTTTGGACATTTTAAAAAAATCTTGGAATAATGCTTGAGTCATTTAGGACAAATTTCATGTCATTCTGGACTAATTTTCTGTAATTGCACATCATTTCCAAGTCATTCTGGATGGGTCAATATGTAATTGTGGGACTTTTTGTATCATAGTCGACATTTTTTGCTGTTTTCAGGCCTAAAATCAACATGGCCGCCTATAACCAAACACCACATGGCATTTTAGAGAAAGATTCTTCTACATATATACAACTGAGTTAAATGTAAAGTTATCTATAAAGATATTGCAGTAAACCTGTTGACTACTTTATATTAAATAAGTCAGAAAGCCTTGGAGTCTGGCCAGTCTTTTATTCAGGAGGAAATGACATCATGTGGAGCAGGTCATGTGATCTGGAATTAACACACTTCCTGGAGAGGTGTTTTTGGAATGGGGAACTTAGTGGAAAGGGATTTACTCTGTTATTTTCCATATAAAATCTGTTATATTACCAGAAAAGAAATATCTGCCATGATCATCTGAACTTAATAAAAAGAACACAATCCAAACTATTTCTGAATCAGCTCATTTTATGATTGTTTAGCTAATTAGAAGGTGGTTGGTATTAAATTCAGACGTTATTTAGTTGACATTTTAGTGAAATTCAGTCATATTTTATTAATAAGTGATTGTTTCCAGAATAAATAATTATGGAATTTGAATATCTACGTTTTTATTTTTAGTAGGCGTTTTTCAGAGTCTATAAAAGTTGTTTATTTACAAATATTTAATGTTTCCTCTTTCAATTCCAGATTTTATTTTCAATGACAAATCGTGCTGTCTGTGTTCGAACAAGTCAGATAAAAAAACAACAAAAACAAGACAAAATATTACAAAAATGAGACACAAAATGACAAAAAATTTGACAAACGACACGAAACAAAACAAAAAAAGACAAAAAAAATTCAACAAAAATTACAAAGCGACAAGAAAATGGACTAACGACAAAAACAAGACAAAATATTACAAAAATGAGACACCAAATGACAAAAACAGAGACAAACGACACAAAACAAAACAAAGAGACAAAAAATTCGACAAAAAAATTACAAAGCGACAAAAAAATGGACAAACAACAAAAACGAGACCAAAAAAACAAAATTACACGCAAAATAATGAATACAGCAAAACACAAAATGAAAAATGAAAATGAAAATAAGACCAAAAACACAAGCGAGACAAAAAGGAAACACAAAACAACAAAAATGACAAACAAAACGACAAAAACGTGAAACGAAAGCCAGACAATAAACAACAAAAACAAGACAAAATATTACAAAAATGAGACACAAAATGACAAAAAAATTGACAAACGACATGAAAAAAACAAAAAAAGAGACAAAAAATTTGAGAAAAAAATTACAAAGCGACAAGAAAATGGACAAACAGCAAAAACGAGACAAAAAACCCCCACAAAACGATGAATAAAGCAAAACACAAAATGACAAAAATAAGCCAAAAACCATAAGCAAAACAAAAAGGAAACACAAAACGACAAAAACAAGAAACAAAACGACAAAAACTTGAGAGGAACTACAGAAGTCAGACAAAAAACGAAAACAAGACTAAATATTTCAAAAATGAGACACAAAACAACAAAAAATTTGAGAAACGACGCGAAAAAAAACAACAAAAGAGACAAAAAATTCTACAAAAAAATTACAAAGCGACAAGAAAACGGACAAAGGACAAAAACGAGACAAAAAAACCCACAAAACGATGAACAAAGCAAAACAGAAAATGACAAAAATAAAACAGTAGGTGTCACGTGGGGGTTTCCCTTATGTCAGCTGAGCACCGGACCGTACCATTAGCCTGCCGTGCGGGGGACATCATAATTAAGACTAGATGTGTTAAAAAATAATCACCCCTGGGTGTTTTGGAAAACTATAATTATTTTAAACGTTTCTAAACATAAATGAGGGGGTTGTTGAAGTCCACGGCTGCGGTTTTAGAGTATTTCTGTGTCGTCCACACCCGCAAAACGTAGACGCTTCCAAAGATGGCGGCCGCTCCTGTCAGTGTGGAGTGAAACTTTGCTATTTTTAGTCGGATTTCCTCCATTCTGGGACAAATTCCGCCAACTGCTGTCGTCTGTTTATCACAGTAAGTGTTTTCTACACACGGAGACGTTTGGTGGTCGTCGTCAGGACCGAGCGGCGTCGCTGTGAGCTCCGTTTTCGGTCGGCAAACCGTCGGGCTTCCCTGGAAGTTGAGAGGCTGACATTGCGATCGCACCGACCGCTGCTGTCACCGGATTCACCGCCGAACCGACGGCTGAGACCGGCCTGTAGCTAGCTAGATCCCCGGCCACAGGGCGTCGAAAACCACTCGGCTTGTTTCCACTGAGGCTGATTCCGCGTGGGAAGCGGAAGGTCGGAGATCCTGAGGACGTGTCAGTGGAAATAAAGAGGTGGTGTTGGATGTCACCACCGCTCAGTGTCGCACCGAATCTGGTTTGCTAGCCCCGTGTGAGTACTGTTTCCCGGCTTCACCTGTTCTCTGGCCTACAGTCACTCACCTGGACAGTGTGTGTGTTTAGACTTTAACTAGCCGCTCTATCTGGACAGCATTACATTCTGAAAGGGTTTCTGTCTTGTCTGCCACCGCCATGATTGTAGTTTTATTAAGGGAGTAGACCAGTGGTGTCCAACTTATTCTAATTCAGGGTCCACATCCCACAAAAAATGGGACAAACAACACGAAACAAAACAAAATATTAGAAGGCACCAAGAAAATCTAGAAATGACAAAAATTAGACCAAAAATGACAAAAACGAGACACAAAATGAAAAATACATGAAACAAACAACAAAAGTCAGATAAAAAACAGCAAAATCGAGACAAAATATTACAAAAATGAGACACAGAATGACAAAAGCGAGGAACAGAATGACAAAATGTGAGACAAACGACACAAAACAAAACAAAAATGAGACAAAAAACTTAGAAAGCGACAAAAAATGGACAAATGACAAAGATTAGATCAAAAATGACAAAAGTGAGACAGAAAATGACAATAAAATAGAATAGTAAGACAAGTGAGGCAAAAAACCCCACAAAATGACAAAAATAGGACAAAAAACACAAATGAGGCAAAAAGGAAACACAAAATGACAAAAACATGACACGAAAGTCAGACAAAAAACAACAAAAACAAGACAAAATATTACAAAAATGAGACACAATGACAAAAAATTTGACAAACGACACGAAACAAGACAAAAAATTTGACAACAAAACGATGCACAAAACAATAAAGTAAAACACAAATGACAAAAATAAGACAAAAAAACAAGCGAGACAAAAAGGAAACACAAAACGACAAAAACGTGAGACAAACGATAAAAACATGAGAGGAACGACAAAAGTCAGACAAAAAAGACAACAACCAAATATTACAAAAATGCAAAAATGACTGCATGTTGGACACCCCTGGTTTAGATGAACAGGTGGCTTCTTTTGCCTTGAGTTTTCAGCATGGGACTAATAATTACGGGCTCATGACTGGTACTATTCCACTTTCTGTTTCCAAACACTGTTGTAACTCTCTTTTACTGGCTTCTCTCTGACGAACAGCCATCCTGGCAAATCAAATGGAGAAGCTCCAGGATCTCAGCCAATCGGAGCTGCAGGAGCTGCTGGATAACCCGGAGAGGGTGGAGTCTATGGCGCTGGAGTCCGATGAGGTAAAGATGATGCTTCACTGTTGGCTTCACATCGCTGTCTCAGAGTTTGAGGAAATAGTTTTATGAGGAGTTAAGAATTTAATTTAGACGTGTTTGGTAGGATGAGCTGGATTGTCATTCTAATTAATAGAATAGAAGAATAGGAAATAAATTTGTAACAGCAGCATGTTAACATAGAGAGATCAGGGGTGTCCAACATGAGGCCCGCGGGCCAAAAGCGGTCCTCCAGAGGGCCCAATCCGGCCCTCAAAGTGTAAAAATTCCAGAGAAGACATTAACTGCAGATTGTAAATTAGTAAAACTATAAATTTAAAATCATTTCTAGACCATGACAAGTTGTTTGGATCATAAAGTAAAATACCAGATTGTTCATTGTTCTTTTGTCATTTTGTGTCTCATTTTTGTAATATTTTGTCTTTTTTTGTTGTTTTTTGTCTTTTTTTGTCCGACTTTCATCTCATGTTTTTTGCCATTTTGTTTGTCATTTTGTGTTTTGCTTTATTCCATCCCACTTGTGTTTTTTGTCTTATTTTTGTCACTTTGTGTTTTGATTTATTCATTGTTTTGTGTGCCATTTTTGTCATTTTGTGTTTTTGTCTTGTTTTTGTTGTTTGTCCATTTTTTTGTGGCTTTGTAACTTTTTTGTCTCTTTTTTGTTTTGTTTTGTGTTGTTTGTCAAATTTTTTGTCATTTTGTGTCTCATTTTTGAAATATTTCCTCTTGTTTTTGTTGTTTTTTGTCTGACTTGTCGTTCATCTCTTGTTTTTGTCATTTTGTTTGTCATTTTGTGTTTCCTTTTCATCTCGCTTGTATTTTTTGTCTTATTTTTGTCATTTTGTGTTTTGTTTTATTCGTTGTTTTGCGTCTCGTTTTGTGTTTTTTGTCTCATTTTTGTTGTTTGTCCATTTTTTGTTGCTTTGTAACTTTTTTGTCAAATTTTTTTGTCGCTTTTTTTGTTTTGTTTTGTGTAGTTAGTCAAATTTCTTGTCATGTTGTGTCTCATTTTTGTAATATTTTGTCTTGTTTTTGTTGTTTTTTGTCTTTCTTTGTATGACTTTTGTCTCATGTTTCTGTCGTTTTGTTTCTCATTTTTGTCGTTTTGTGTTTCATTTTTTTCTCGCTTGTGGTTTTTGTTTTATTTTTGTCATTTTGTGTTTTGCTTTATTAGTTGTTTTGTGTGCCATTTTTGTCGTTTTGTGGGTTTTTTTGTCTTGTTTTTGTTGCTTGTCCATTTTTTTGTTGCTTTTTAACTTTTTTATCAAACTTTTTCTCTGTTTTTGTTTATTTCGTGTCGTTTTGTGTCTCATTTTTGTAATATTTTGTCTTGTTTTTGTTGTTTTTTTTGTCTTTTTCTATCTGACTTTAGCCGTTTTGATCATATAGTAAAAATTGGTCCGGTCCCCTGGAGATCAAGTTGGGCTAAATGTGGAACCTGAACTAGAATGAGTTGGACACTCCTGGTCTACAGCTATAAGGATCGTACATAATGAGCTCAGAACTGCATGAATAATGTTCAAAGTCAGCAGCATGTTACTCCTTCATAACATCCAACAACTGTTCAGAAGTAAAATTAGCAAATTAAGAATTAAGAAGAAATGTTTAATTTAAAAATCCATGTGCTCGTTTCACCATGAAGGCTAGATGTTCAATATGTGACTCATTCTGGATTTGGTTGTTCTGTTTCTTTTATGCTACTGTAGCATGTCTGAAATACATAAAATAAACTAAATTAGATGACAAACAGATAGAATAATAATTCCCTGTGCTTCTTCGCCTCAGATCCAGAACATCCAGCTGGAAAGAGAGATGGCGTTGGCGTCGAACCGCAGCCTGGCTGAGCAGAACCTGGACATGAAGCCTCGTCTGGAGACACAAAAGGAGCTCCTGGTGGAGAGATATTCTCAGCTGGAGGCCGTCAGAGAAACCTACCGACAACACAGCTCCCTGAGAGGTAGGGTGACGATGGGCCGGTGGAGGATGAATACATGGACTGTTAAATGTGATTATGTCGGTCCAGTCTTTGGATATGTCACAAAAGTTTTTCTGCAATCCACCAGAAGAGTCATATTTATTAAACAAAAAATCCCCGTTACATCTCCATGCCTCCCAGATTAACAAAGGAAATGTTTCTCTTCAGTTTTCTTTAACTGTTTGTCCATTCTGTAAACACGATTCAGAAGAAAAGACCTACATTCTGCCTTTCCATGGTTCAGTATAAGACACGTTACCATGCCGTGGGGCTAAACAGAGGCAGTAAAGGTTGTAGTTTTATTATTTTTTAGAGGCAATTTTTTTACAGTCAAAAAATCTGTCATTTTTGCAATATTTTGTCTTGTTTTTTTAACTGACATATGTCGTCCATCTCGTTTTTTTGTTTTGTTTCTCGTTTTTGTCGTTATGTGTTTCTGTTTTGTCTCACTTGTGTTTTTGTCTTATTTTTGTCATTTTGTGTTGTGCTTTATTCGTTGTTTTGCGTGCCATTTTGTGTTTTTTTTGTCTCGTTTTTGACGTTTGCCCGTTTTTTTGTTGCTTTGTAACTTGTTAGTCTAATTTTTTTGGTTCGTGTTGTTTGTCAAATTTTTTGTAATTTTGTGTCTCATTTTGGAATATTTTGTCTTGATTTTGTTGTTTTTCGTCTGACTTTTGTCGTTCGTTTCCTGTTTTTGTCATGTTGTTTCTCGTTTTTGTCGTTTTGTGTTTCCTTTTTGTCTCGCTTGTGGTTTTTGTCTTATCTTCGTCATTTTGTGTTTTTATTTGTTTTGCGTGCTGTTTTGTGTTTTTTTTGTCTCGTTTTTGTCATTTGTCAATTTTTTTGTTGCTTTGTAACTTGTTTGTCTGATTTTTTTAAAAATATTGTTTCGTGTCGTTTGTCTCATTTTTTTGACGTTTTGTGTCTCATTTTGTAATATTTTGTCTCGTGTTTGTCGTTCGTCCATTTTTTTGTTGCTTAGTAACTTGTTTGTCAAATTTGTGTCTTTTTTTTCAATGTTGATGACAACTTCCTGTCCCTGTTTTGGCGTGGAGTGGAGGGGCAAGGAGCTGTTCATTTACATCTCATTTGCATACAGGATGTGGCTGATTTACATATAATTTGCATACCAAGGAGTGTTTCCCCAACTGCATATCTAACAGGACCTGAGATCTCTGTTTTAAACTTAAATTTTAATCCTTCTACTACAAATATCTGAGATATCATCTGAAACTCTACAGCTCCAAAAACAGAATATAAAAAAGGCTCTTTTCATAGTATAATTAAAAAGTTCAATTTTTACATATTCTTTATCAGGGGAGTCAAACTCATCTTAGTCCAAGTTCCACATTCAGTCCAGTCTGATCTCCAGTGGACCGGACCAGTAAAACCACAGCAGAATAACCTATAAATAACCACAACTCCTAATGGTCCCTTTGTTTTAGTGCAGAAATGTTCACATTTAAGGAATTATCTTTTTACTAAACATCATGAAAAACCTGAAGTTTATCAAGGAAAATAAATTCAGTTTCTTCAACATTCAGCCTCAGTTTATCATTTCCACATTACAACTTCCAGATCACAGAGTGTTGACAAAGGAACACAACATTTAGTCACCTGGAACTGAACCAGAGAGGATTTTACTGGAGGATCAAAACCACAACAGTCAGACAAAATATGACAAAAATGGGACACAAAATGACACAAATGACATGAAACAAAACAAAAAAGGGACAAAAAAGATACAAAGCTAACGAAAGAATGGACAAACCACACAAGACAAAAAGTGACACAAACGATACAAAAAAATGACAAAGCGCGAAAGAAAATGACAAAAAAACTCAAACGAATCAAAAACGAAACACAAAGCGACCAAAAGCAAGAAACGACAAAAACATGAGAAGAAAGTGAGACAACAAAGAGACAAACAACAAAAACAAGACAGAATACTAAAAAATGAGACACAAAATGACAAAAGTAAGGGAATAAATGACAAAAAATTAGATAAATGACATGAACAAAAAAAGATACAAAGCGACAAAAAATTGACAAATGACACAGACAAGACAAACAATTACACGAACAAGACAAAAAAAATGACAAGAGCAAGAAACAAAATGACAAAAATCAGACAAAAAAAGACAAAAAAAACCAAAACAGGACAAAATATTACAAAAATGAGACACAAAATGACAAAAAATCAGATAAATGGTACGAAGCAAACCAAAAAATGGACAAAAACGATACAAAGCGACAAAAAAATGGACAAACGACACAAACGAGACAAAAAATGACAAAACTGAGAAACGAAATGACAAAAAAATAGACAAAAAACACAGTTCGTCATAGTCTAGAAATTAGTCTTCACAAACTTACGATATGAAGTTAATGTCCTCTTTGTAAAGTCGTCCACATGTTGGACACCCCTGTTCTAAATTAAAATGTACAGAAATGAAATGATTTCTAGCCTTTTCTTGTAGATACCCAACATCTCAAATTATTCGAATATGTTAGTATGAGTGAGAATAGAGATCCCGTGTGTCTTTTGTCCTAGTTTATTTTTTTTTAAGTTTTTTTGGGGAGGCTACTGATGTCAGAGTTTCCAGTGAATCCTGCGACTCCTACTTTTCACTGATGGAATGATATGACACTAGTTTCTGTCTCTAGAAACAGTCATGCATTTTGGTTCTTTCAGAGATTTATTACAGCTCTTCTGGAAATATGACTAAATCTGCTGCGTCAACAATACATACAGCAGTTGTGATATTTGGTTAAATTTCCTTTGGTCATTTTCACCTCTGGCAGCTGCTTTTGGTGGCAGACTACAAGCTTTAAATCAGGACTTTGGGGAGACCGCTTTAAAACATTAACTCCAGCCTGATTTAACCATTTCTTTACCACGTTTGGAGTCAGAGTCTCGCTGCAACACCCAACTGCATCCAAGACCCAAACTCGTAGGTCATGATTTTAGGTTTTTCGTGCACTTTATACCTACAAACAGTTGTTTAAACTGATGTTTTTGGGACCTGAAGCATCTTTGAAATGGTTTCAAGTGACTTTCTTGTTCAAGTCACTGATTTTTTGACTTTCCAGCTGTAGTTTGTGTCAGATTCTAATGAGAGGAAATGTGATTCACACAGCGTTCTACATCACCACAAGTGTAATATTTTGTCTTGTTTTGTTGTTTTTTGTCTTTTTTTTGTCAGACTTAATTCCCATGTTTTTGTCGTTTTGTTTCTCGTTTTTGTCATTTTGTGTTTCCTCTTTGTCTTGCTTGTGTTTTTTGTCATTGTGTGTTTTGCTTTATTTGTTGCTTTGTGTGCCATTTTTGTGTTTTTTTGTCTCGTTTTTGTCATTTGTGTGTTTTTTGTCAAAGTTTTTGTCGCTTTTTTTGCTGCTTCGTCTCGTTTGTCAAATTTTTTGTCGTTTTCTGTCTCATTTTTGTAATATTTTGTCTTGTTTTTGTTGTTTTTTGTCTGACTTTTGTCGTTCTGTCTTTGTTGTTTGTTCATTTTTTTGTCGCTTTGTAACATTTTAGTCGCATTTTTTCTCTTTTTTTGTTTTGTTTCGTGTCGTTTATTAAATTTTTTGTCATTTTGTGTCTCATTTTGGAAGATTTTGTCTTGTTTTTGTTGTTTTTTTGTCTGACTTCTGTCTTTTGTCTCGTGTTTTTGACATTTTGTTCTTGTTTTTGTCGTTTTGTGTTTCCTTTTCGTCTCGCTTGTGTTTCTTGTCTTATTTTTGTCATTTTGTGTTTTGCTTTATTCATTGTTTTGCGTGCCGTTCGGTGGCTTTTTTTGTCTTGTTTTTGTCGTTTGTCCATTTTTTGTCGCTTTGTAGCTTTTTTGTCTATTTTTTTGTTTCTTTTTTGTTTTATTTCGTGTCGTTTGTCTCGTTTTTTTGCCGTTTTGTGTCTAAAATGAGTTTGACACCCCTGGTCTAAACGGTTCCCTTACTGTTCACCTCAGCAGTAATGCAGTTAGAAATGATCATTTGAGTTGCTGTTTGCATGTTTTTTAACCAAGGAGATGTTACTGTGTTTATATCGACACGTGTTTCACGTCATTGTATCGACTGTAATGAAGAAACAGGAGTATGAACTGCACTAATTAAAGAGGAGTGATCGAAGATGTGGACAACTGATAAAAATCTAAAATAGTTGAGGTGAAAATGGTCAAAGGACAAAATATTAGCATCGATGTATCTCTTTATTTCCACAAGACCTATAATATATCTATGAAAGAACCAAAATGTGTAATTAATGGGCCATTTTGCCTCGAAATTTAGCGTTGTTATTGTTCCAGAGTTAGTGTTTAAAACAAATCTAAATGTTAGTGCATGAAACAGATGAAGACTTAGTGGATCGTCTACGTCAGGGGTGTCCAACATGAGGCCCGCAGGCCAAAAGCGGTCCTCCAGAGGGTCCAATCCGGTCCTCAAAGTGTAAAAATTCCAGAGAAGACATTAACTGCAGATTGTAAATTAGTAAAACTATAAATTTAAAATAGTTTCTAGACCATGACAAGTTGTTTTGATCAGAAAGTAAAATACTGGATTCAGGTTCATTGTTCTTTTGCCATTTTGTGTCTCATTTTTGTAATATTTTGTTGTGTTTTTGTTGCTTTTTGTCTCATTTTTGTCTGACTTTCTACTCATGCTTTTGTCGTTTTGTGTTTCCTTTTTGTCTGACTTGTGTTTTTTGTCTTATTTTTGGCATTTTGTGTTTTGCTTTATTCGTTGCTTTGTGTGCCGTTTTTGTCGTTTTGTTTTTTTGTCTCGTTTTTTTTATTTGTCCATTTGTAACTTTTATGTTGAATTTTTTTTGTCTCTTTTTGTCATTTTGATCATGAATCATAGTTCTTTCGTCATTTTTTTGTCTCATTTTTTGAATATTTTGTCTTGTTTTTGTTGTTTATTGTCTTTTTTGTCTGACTTTTGTTGCTTATCTCATGCTTTTGTTGCTTTGTTTCTCATTTTTGTCGTTTTGTGTTTCTTTTTTTGTCTTGCTTGCGTCATTTGTCCATTTTTTTGTTGCTTTGTAACTTTTTTGTAGAATTTTTGGTCAATTTTTTGTTTTGTTTCGTGTCATTTGTCATTTTTTTTGTCATTTTGTGTCTCATTTTTGTAATATTTTGTCTTGTTTTTGTAGTTTTTTGTCTTTCTTTTTTGTCTGACTTGTCATTTGTCTCGTTTTTATCGTTTAGTTTCTCCTTTTTTGTCTTGCTTGCGTCATTTTTTGTCTCGTTTTTTTCGTTTGTCCATTTTTGTCATTTTGTGTCTTTTTTTTTTATAATATTTTGTCTTGTTTTTCTTGTTTTTTGTCTTTTTTTAATGTAAAATTCTCTCTGGTTCAGTTCCAGATAGCTGTGACTAAATGTTGTGTCCTTTTGTAGACACTCTGTGATCTGGAAGTTGTAATGTGGAAATGATAAACTGAGGCTGAATGTTGATGAAAATGAATTTATTTTTCTTGATAAATTTCAGGTTGTTCATGATGTTTAGTAAAAAGTTAATTCCTTAAATGTGAACATTTTTGCACTAAAACAAAGGAAAATGCAGTTGTGGTTATTTATAGGTTATTATGCTGTGGTTTTACTGGTCCGGTCCACTGGAGATCAGACTGAACAGGTTTTTTCTGCGCTATGCTGGAATTAATGTTTGGTTTTTATCTTCTCAGATGGGATGGTGGGCCAGGTGTCTCCACAGGCGTTGTTCTCCAGACTACAGACAGAGGGCGGCAAAACGGAGGCAGAGTCAGAGGTTAGTGTTCACCTTTCAAACGCACCCTCGCTGGCCACACATGTCACTTTATTAGGTACGCTTGTGAGAGTGAAGAAGAAGAACAGAGAACTGCCATAGTAGAAAGGTCACAGTAGAACATCCATCTATGAAAGAACCAAAATGTGTAATTAATGGGTCATTTTGCCTTGCAATATAGCGTTTTTATCGTTCCAGAGTTAGTGTTTGAAACACATCTAAATGTTAGTGCATGAAACAGATGAAGACTTAGTGGATCGTCTACATCAGGGGTGTCCAACATGAGGCCCGTGGGCCAAAAGCGGCCCTCCAGAGGGTCCAATCCGGCCCTCAAAGTGTAAAAATTCCAGAGAAGACGTTAACTGCAGATTGTAAATTAGTAAAACTATAAATTTAAAATCATTTCTAGACCATGACAAGTTGTTTTGATCATAAAGTAAAATACTAGATTGTTCATTGTTCTTTTGTCGTTTTGTGTCTCATTTTTGTAATATTTTGTCTTGTTTTTGTTATTTTTTGTCTGACTTTCATCTCATGTTCTTGTCATTTCGTTTCTCATTTTTGTTGTTTTGTCTTTCCTTTTTGTCTCGCTTGTGTTTTTTGTTTTATTTTCGTCATTTTGTGCTTTGCTTTATTTGTTGTTTTGCGTGCCGTTTTGTGTTTTTTTTGTCTTGTTTATGTCGTTTGTCCATTTTTTTGTCGCTTTGTAACTTTTTAGTCTAATTTTTTGTTTTGTTTTGTGTCTCATTTTTGTAATGTTTTGTCTTGTTTTTGTTTTTTTTGTCTGACTTGTCATTCGTCTCATGTTTTTGTCGTTTTGTTTCTTGTCTTTGTCGTTGTCTGTTTCCTTTTCGTCTTGTGTTTTTTGTCTTATTGCTGTCATTTTGTGTTTTGCTTTATTCGTTGTTTTGCGTGCCGTTTTGGTTCTTTTTGTCTCGTTTTTGTCGTTTGTCCATTTTTTGTCGCTGTTTAACTTCTCCATCCATCCATCCATCCATCCATTATCTATACACCGCTTAATCCTCACTAGGGTCGCGGGGGGGGTGGAGCCTATCCCAGCTGACTCGGGCGAAGGCAGGGGACACCCTAGACAGGTCGCCAGTCTGTCGCAGGGCTACATATAGAGACAAACAATCACTCTCACATTCACACCTACGGGCAATTTAGAATGATCAATTAACCTCAGCATGTTTTTGGACTGTGGGAGGAAGCCGGAGTACCCGGAGAAAACCCACGCATGCACAGGGAGAACATGCAAACTCCATGCAGAAAGATCCCGGGAAAGCCGGGATGCGAACCAGGGACCTTCTCGCTGCAAGGCGAAAGCACTAACCACTACACCACTGTACAGCCCGCTGTTTAACTTGTTTGTCTAAATTTTTTTGTTTTGTTTCATGTCGTTTGTGCCATTTTTTTGACGTTTTTTGTCTAAAATGAGTTCGACACCCCTGGTCTAAACGGTTCCCTTACTGTTCACCTCAGCAGTAATGTGGTTAGAAGTGTTTGCTGTGAGGTACCTTGAGAAAGCAGTTCAGGGGGAGTTTGGTGCTATCTCAGTAATAATCCTGACTTCTTCTTGCTGCTGTCTCGTCTGCAGGCTCTAGCCGATGAGTTTCTGGATGGATCTCTGCCGTTGGACTCCTTCCTCGACCGTTTCCTCTCTCTGCGCTCTCTCGCCCACAAAAGACGTGTGCGGATAGAGAAACTCCAGGAGATCCTGCGACAGAGAAGCGAGAGCACTTCCACCGCCATGACGTCATCATCGGGCGTCATCAGCCAGGATGCTGCCTCCATGTCCTCGCCGTGGAATCAGCACACGACGACGGCGTCCACCACCAATCAGCAGCAGCCGAGCTCCAAACCTCCGTCCTCCAGCTACCAGAACGCCTCTCATCCAGCCTCATCGTCTGCAGGGGCGTCCTCCGGGCTGCCCTACAGCCCCTACCCCATCTCCCCGCCGAACCCTCCCCCTGCGGCGGCGGCAGCGGCGGCGGCCATCCCGGCCAACCCGCCGTCACAGTTCCCTCCTTACCCAGGTTCAGGCTCGCCCTTCAACCCGACAGGGAGCTACTCCGGCCCAAGGCCCGCTTTTGGGCCTCCGGCTTCAGCCGCCTGTCCTTACCCAACTCAGCCCTCCTTCCCCGCCCCTCACGGAGGCTCAGCATTCGGCCAGTACACCCCCAACCACCCCCAAAGCGGCGCTGCCCCCTACCCGGCCTCCTACAGCTACGGGGGCTACAGCTACCCGGCAGGGCCCGCCTATTCCAATTCTCAGTCGCCAACGGGGAGACCCATCTACAGACCAGGATATGGAGTTCCACAGCAGTACTCTTGAAAGCACTAAAGCTCCTGTCTCTCAGTTCTTCTGAGTTTCCCCCCTCTTTGCTGTTTCACCCTTTTCGCTTCCCTCCCTCAGCTCCACTCTCCTGACCCTAACTTCTTCCTTTCTCCTGTGCTCCCACACTCCAGAGGTCTCTTGCTTTACTTCTCTTTGTTGCACTATTTCTCTTTCTCCAATGGTCTGTCTCTCTTTCCTTTCCCCTTCCAGTGTCATCCTCACTCGCCCTCACTAGTCTCAGGTTGTTGCGTTGTGTTTAAGTGTTCAAACACTTTATCCGGCCCTTCATGCGCTCACTCTTACCTCTCCTTTCATTTCTAGTGTGTGTATTGCTCTTTGGCAATCAGAAAGTCCTTATAAACACACAAGTGCACTCCCCTTTATGACAAACACGTGACAAAAATCAGTCTTTGTAATACTACGTCAGTGTCAGATAGCCGACTGAACGAGTCCGTCTGTGGCTCCTGTTGGAAGGTTTGACTTTTATCACTCACGGGCTCCAACAAATGGATTTAAAATGGAAAAGCGAATGGCTGACACAAAGTAGAACTCTTGTTTAATGATTAATTTGCATGATTGTGTGGGGTCTATAACTGGTCGGCAGTGGGAATCCAGAATCACAAAGTCACACTTTACTTTCTTTAACCTAAGAAGCTTCTGCTGACGGCAGTGATTCGCTTTGCTCCTTTCCTCTGATTTAATCCTAACAGGAAGTTAGCTGCAGCTTTGTGTTAGCATCAGTGTTTCACCACAAACCGGTGCAGTGAAGTTTGTTCTTCACATTGATCCACTTATTTTTATGTTTATAGTTTTTAAAAAACCTGCGTGGAAATGCCAAAAATTTAGAAAAAATCTTGAAATATCGTAGAAGATGTTTTTAGACTTTGTTGTGGAAAAATTCATAAAAGCAATATGTGACCAAGTGCAATAGAAACAGATGGAAAGAACTCCTAATATTCAGCAGTGAATAGAAACGGGAATCTACTTTGATTGTCTTTGGCAAATTTTCTCAAAATTCATATAAAATTTTCCCCTTCATGTCTGGACCGCTAGCTGCTCGCACTGCTAGTTGGGGAACTACTGTAGCTGGAGCATGCTAATGCGCTAGCTAACTGGGAATCAGAACTGTGAGCAGAGTTTCTTTAGTTTGGGCCACCTGTTATTTAGTTCTCAGGATTGTCCATCATTTAAGAAAGAGTTACTGAAGAGGAAAAACAGGAAAGAAAATATATGTTAGCTAACAGGACGAAGGTTTACGCTGTAACCCAGGGGTGTCCAACTCAATTTAGTTCCACATTCAGCCCAGTTGGATCTCCAGTGGGCCAGACCAGTTTTACTATATGATCAAAAGGACAAAACAAAACAAATTATTATAAAGACGAGACAAAATGACAAAAACAAGACACAACACAACAAAAAAAGACAAAAAATTTCATCAAAAAATTACAAAGCGACAAAAAAAATGGACAAATCACGAGAAAATAAAATGACAAAAACGAGAAACGAAACGATAAAAACATAAAAAACGACAGAAGTCAGACAAAAAACAGCAAAAACAAGACACAAAGCCACAAAAAATCTAGTCTAGAAGTGATTTTAAATTTATTGTTTTACTAATTTGCAATCTGCAGTTAATGTATTCTCTGGAATTTTTGCACTTTGAGGGCCGGATTGGACCCTCTGGAGGGCCGCTTTTGGCCCACGGGCCGCATGTTGGACACCTCTGTTGTAAACCTTCTCCTAACTACAAACTATTCCCCTGTTGTCGGTTTGGCTACTGATAAACCACTTTCTAGTCCCTCCTGTGGTTTAAGTCTCCAAAACAATCCACTGTTCTGATTCTAATAAATGTCAGTGAAGATTTCAAGAAGCAGCATTAAATATTGTCTTTGCATCAGGCAGACCCAGAAACATGAGTTTCCTCTTTGCTCTCGTTTTGGTCCTGAGCTGTTTACTGCTAAGTGGAGCATCGGCAGAGTTTTCTTCACTGAAAACTGCCGTTGTCTTAAAATACTGTTGCACTGAGAGGAATAGCAGAACTTGAAAGTGATTTTTTTTGTGGCTTCAATACAGCAAGCAGCACCTTTTCCATTATGCATGGTTCTCTGATGCTCTAAAAATAGAGGTTGGTGCAGCTTGGATGAGTCATGAACAACTCTACTGGTGCATATCGCTACCACATGGTGTCTCTGTTTCTTTACTGAGACGTTTGTACATTTTTACAAAATTTGCTGTTGTCAGAAACAGATCTTTGACAGAGTATACATGACTCAACTTAAACAGCTAAAAGGACGCATTAGATCGCATAAACTAGGGGTGGCCAACTCAATTTAGTTCCACATTCAGCCCAGTTTGATCTCCAGTTGGCTGGACCAGTTTTACTGTATGATCAAAATGGCATAAATCAGATAAAAAAAGACATAGAAACAACAAAAACAAGACAAAATATTACAAAAATGAGACAGAAAACATCAAAAAATGAGACAAACGACACAAAATTAAACAAAAAAGAGACAAAAAATTAGACAAGTTACAAAACAACAAAAAAATGGATAAACGACAAAAACGAGACAAAACAAAATAGCATGCAAAACAAAGCAAAACGTAAGAAGACAAAAACCACAAGCAAGACAAAAAGGAAACATAAAACGACAAAAAGGTGAGACAAACGACAAAAATTAGACAAAATGAGGACAGAAAACAAGACAAGACATTACAAAAACGTGACAAAATGACAAAAATGAGAACACAAAACAAAGAGGCAAAAAAGGGACAAAGTGAAAAAAATGGACAAATGACAAAAACGATCCAAAAAAATTACACAAATGACACAAACGAGACCAAAACTGACAAAAGCGAGAAACAAAACAACAAAAAATAGACAACACAAGCGAGACAACAAAAAAAACATGAAACGACATAAACGTTAGACAAATGACAACAGTCAGACAAAATATGGACAAAAAAACAAGACAAAGTATTAAAAAAATGAGACACAAAATGACAAAAGACCAATCTAGTATTTTACAAACGTAACCCAATCATTGTATCAGAGCTGAAGAGCTTCGGCCTTAAGACATTTTTCCCCTTCAGATCTCTGGGCTGCCGACATGTTTGGGGAACTAAAGGGGATGGGACCATTTCCAGTGCTAAGAACAGGAAATAGTTTTTAGTTGGTTAGAGGCGTTAGATGTGAAATGTAGACAGTCTAATGAAGGTGTAGGAGGAGTTCTGTGGTCAAACCCTACCTGAAGACACTGATGCTTGCCCAAACCTTCGTTGTTGACATGCTAAGTTGAACACACAAACGCGTTAAACATTTGTCCACTGCATTCTTGTTCCCCCAGAGACTCATCCCTTCTTCGTCTTCCCCTTCCTCCCATCCATCCCTCTCTTCTGTCCATCCCTGCTCGTTGAAGACGAACTGATGCTCCCAGAGGAAAGCAGTTTGACTTCCCTTCCATTCACACTATGAGTGAGAATAAGTGTGGCATGTGTAGTTTAATGGAGTGAACATATCAAGGCTGGCCATCAGTTTTGTGTCGATTCAATCAATTCAAATAAAATTGCAACTGCAGTGATGTGAGATTCGTAAATAATCCTCTCTCTAAATTTGTATTCTGCTGTGGAAGAACCTCCGAGCTAAACGCGGAAGTGCTGCCTTGAAGTCGAATACTTTTACATTTCCTCCGAGCAGTTTCTTCAACATTTTCACCAAACAATGATCACTTCACGTTGAAACTTTCTCCTCCTGGTGCTCTGATATCGTCACAAACGAGTGTTTCCAAACGTCACGATATTTCCTTCATCAGTGAGATGAGATGTGGAATGATTGCCTTTGAAACACTGTACTGCTGTTAAGACTTCAGTGTTTTCTAGTCTCCCTAGAAACCAAACGGGGAATCACTGGAAAGGGGGTTATTTTGGGATCTGTCGGTAAAAAGCGTACGTTAATGGATTGCATGTCAGGGACTTAAACGTAGAATCCTACCAGTTTTACCCAGAGCTGTGCGGTACAGGACTCTTACGCCAGGTTCAGACTACATGATGTCAGCATTTCCTGACGGACGTTGCTGCAGCTATCGATAATTTTAGTAATCCAGTATTCTATCGATTATTCTGGCGATTAATCAAGTAATCAGATTCCGCACTAGGCATGCGCGTTACAGCATCAAAAGGGGAAGTGAGTGCGCTGTGCAGCAGAAATAACCATCCTGGACACCTACTCTGCTTTCCATTGGCTAGTGATATTAGTTTGGTTGAGAGCAAAAGCTGTGTTCCCCTCATTCCATTCGTAGATGAACTCAATTGGCAATGTAGTCCTATCTTTTTTTTTTTTCGAGTCGCCAAACGCCAGCACCCCACACCAGAATTCTGGCACGGTGCCTGAATGCTTACAGAAAACATACAGTGAAGGTACGTGTCCACTAGATGTGTTTTTCCCGCATGTAAACGCGCCGCATCTGAAAATTGCACGCATGGTGGGCGGTCACTAGCGGGCCGCTACATGGTCACATGACAGCGCCTGAACTTCAGCGGGCCGCTACATGATCACGTGACCGAGCTTTCAGCTAGACAGTCCGACAGATGAGTCAGATAAACACAGCGGCTCGGCCGCAAACTTTCTCTTTTATTTCAAAAACACTTCAGGGAAAAGTATTTCTGAAAGCATTTGAGGGGAGTAATCATCTGCAGCAGCTGAATCTGTCCTGGTTTTAGTTCACCGATGGCTAGTTTAGACGACCGTTTAGACCACAGACTGGTTGGTTCTCCTGCCGTGAACAATAGAAAAGCTGCACTGGTTAAAATAGAAGCTTCCCGTCAAATTTAAGGACCCAGTTTATATCTAATGAAGTCTGGGTCCGACCTCGATCCGCCATTTTGTGACCTGGGGTCTAGCATGTAGTTGATTAAACGAAGTCTCGATTCAGATAATTTTGCCTCGAGGAATTTTAGTCATCGAATTACTCGAATAACTCGAGGAATTGTTTCAGCCCTAGTAGGGACAGAAAATGAACCCTGAGTGTGACTGCTGGTGCTTTTATCCCATGTTGGCCATCATAGTTAGTAGCTACCAAAGTTTACATGGGTGCTGCTAAAAGATCAACATCTCTGCCTCCAACTTCAGAAAGCATCACCTTCTCTCTTGAAGGTCACTGATTCCTTTTATTTCTGTTTTTATTAATAGCCCAGGATTGTCTCTGGCTGTTGTTTGGCCGGTGGTTGTTTTGGAAATGATTGCTGCTTCATTTATGAGGCTGATGGGAAGTTTTGACACTTTCTGCATAAACCAATTTTTATGGTTAAGTAGATTCCCTGACAAAAAGTTTCCATTGTTCTTGATGATTGTTAGCACGCTGTAGCTAGTTCCTGTTGGCTTCAGTTGGTTTACTGTAGGATGAATGAGAGGTCCCACCCTGCTTTCTTTAGTTGGAAAGTCCTGGCTCCAAACAGAACAGTCGGCGCTACTCGTATGCTGCATCATTGGGCTTCAGACCAACCAAAAGATGATGTCACACATTAATACGTCCATTTATTTACACCGTCTGGCATTATAGCGGACGAGAACAAGTGCTTCATCTTGGCTTACAACGACCCAATGACAACCTCACACTCCCACAATCGTTCTGTGATGTCAACCAATGGGACCACAGAAAGCTTGGTGACGGTCCAGACAGGCTAAAGGACAGATGACCCATACTGTCCTCTTCCTGTAAACCACAGGCAGGGCCACAGTCACTGTTTTTGTCTTCAGTTTGGGCTTTAGACTTCAGTAATTCCATAGAAACCCAATAAATCTAAAGCTACCTTTGGACTGCATTGGAGAAAGCAACTGACAACAGCTTCCAGACATCTTTTCCTGAGTCCTCCATCCTGATGGCATCACTAAGGTCATGGATTGGCATGGAGATTGTCATGACTCTCAGCCTAATCTGACTCAAATATCATGTAGTCTGAACCATGCATTATTATAGCCTCATCACGGTTGTTCATTTTCTGAATCATTGCTAAAAGATGGCAGATATTGCCGAACTGAGACGTCCCAAAACCCCTCCTGATCATGAACTAAGAGCCAGTGAGAAGGTTTCTCGTTGGTCACATGGATTGATGGGTGATGTGTCGTAACTCCGAGCCTCACAAAGTTTGTTTCTGTTCCAAGCAAAGAGCAGAACAGAGACATTAGATCCATGTTGTCTCCGGTGCAGGAGAATGATTTCCACTAAAGAGCCTCCAGACATCATGTGACTGAAACGGCAAACATGAAAATATTTAAGAGCTACGTTTGTTTGAACAATCGGTATAGCTCCAGAGCAGAGTTTTATTTCACAGAAAGCGGCTTTTAGTCAGTGGCCTGATCTGCCTGGAATCAAACAATCACATCAACAGAAGTGTAGAAGACAAGAATAGTTGACTGTCTTTGTATGTTCCCAGCTACAGACCCAGACAACAGAAGTCAGAGTTAACATCTTCTAGTGAGGCAACCCCTGAAGCTTAAAGGAATCAAATGTCCAGTGGCTGGTTGGATTGGATATTTCTCAACCTTCACCTTTCTCATATTAATACAAGCAGAAATAGCATCATGTTGTCTATAATCTTTGGCCAGCTTTAAGTTCATCATCTCATTGTATCCTCTTCTGCGGTGGTTTTTTAGTACAGACGGGGAACTTTGTGCCGCCCAGTGTTGACCTTCACCAACCAACCAACTCCTAATATTGGCTAAAATGGTAGAGAATAAAGAGAAGAGTTGATTCATTTTCTCAGTTGGTGATTTTCTTGAAATTCAGGTCATGTTTGCGTTCCATTTGGATGGATTAAAAACCAAATCTGACATGTCTAGAAACATGAATAAATGATTGACTCACCATTCTGAATGGTTTCTAAAGGGCTGCCTTACTAGACCTCGTTAATTTACAACACCCAACCACAGACTCTTTGTCCCTGTAGGGCCTGTGATTGGTTGACCTGGAGTTAGAGCTCAGTGCCACAGATGTCCACACTCTGGGTTTGAAGGATTAATAAGACCTGCTGACATGTCGTCGTCCTACTCTTTGGTTCTGTATCACCAGTGCTGTAGTCGAGTCTTACCTTCTACTGACCGTGTAAAAGCTTCCTGATGGTTTCAGTTGGCGTTGAGTCAATCCGACCAGACAGCTTCCCTTCAAATGGAGATGATTCTGTGAATGACGAGCTTTTCAAATCCCAACTAAGACACGTCCCAGAGAGGATGGCAGTAATAATAATAGTCTTACAGTGTTTTAGAAGAAGCACAAGGGAGACGTCTTAATAGAGACTAGCATTAATATTATTCAGAGGGAAATAACGTGTAGATGGATTTATCTGTTCCGATGGTGAGGAAATGTATAAGAATACTGATGACTGTAGATTGTTAAATATTTTTTTTCTTTCTCTTTTTTTGGGGTTGTGAATAATTAAACTGATGCTGATTTAAAATCAAACCACTCCGAGTTTTTATTTCTTGGAATAAAAGAATCATTTATTTCTGATTATGCAGCAAAAATTGTTCAACATAAAGAACTAAAATCAACACAAAATAAAATAACACAGTAGAACAAGGATAAATACAACAGAACTGAATCAAATTAGACTTAAAAAGACAGGATAAAACCAGATGAAACGAGTGTGTTTTGTGTAAAAGATGAGATTTAATAATGTTGACTGATTTAGTATTAAATCGGAAAATCATCTAGAATGAAGCAGGCACATTTATGATTCAGATACGTCAGACAGCACATTAACACTGCCTCTCATTGGACAAAAGTAAGAAAACAATGTTCATGTACCACCTTCTAGACCAGAGGTGTCCAACATGCGGCCCGCGGGCCAAAAGCGGCCCTCCAGAGGGTCCAATCTGGCCCTCAAAGTGTAAATATTCCAGAGAAGACATTAACTGCAGATTGTAAATCAGTAAAAGTATAAATTTAAAATCATTTCTAGACCATGACAAGTTGTTTTGATCCTAAAGTAAAATACTAGATTGTTCATTGTTCTTTTGTCATTTTGTGTCTCATTTTTGTAGTATTTTGTCTTGTTTTTGTTGCAGTTTCTTTTGTCTTTTTTTGTCTGACTTTTGTCTCATTTTTTTGCTGTTTTTGATTCTTTTGTGCTTTGTTTCGTGTCATTAGTCTCATTTTTTGTTGTTTTGTGTCTCATTTTTGTAATATTTTGTCTTTTTTTTGTTGTTTTTTTGTCTTTTTTAAAAATCTGACTTTTGTCTCATGTTTTTGTCTTTTCGTTTCTCGTTTTTCTCACTTTGTGTTTCGTTTTATCTCACTTGTGTTGTTTGTCTATTTTTTTGTCGTTTCGTTTCTTGTTTGTGTCATTTGTGTAATTTCTTGTCTCATTTTTGTCATTTGTCCATTTTGGCAGATTTTTTGTCTCTTTTTGTTTCGTGTCATTTGTTTCATTTTTCGTCATTTTGTTTCTCACTTTTGTCGTTTTATGCCTTGTTTTTGTCGTTTTGCGTCTCAAGTTTGCAATATTTTGTCTTGTTTTTGTTGCGGTTTCTTTTGTCTTTTTTTGTCTGACTTTTGTCGTTTGTCTCATTTTTTTTGCTGTTTTGGATTCTTTTGTGTTTTGTTTGGTGTCATTAGTCTCATTTGTTGTTTTGTGTCTCGTTTTTGTAATATTTTGTCTTGTTTTTGTTGCGGTTTCTTTTGTCTTTTTTTGTCTGACTTTTGTCGTTTGTCTCATTTTTTTTGCTGTTTTGGATTCTTTTGTGTTTTGTTTCGTGTCATTAGTCTCATTTGTTGTTTTGTGTCTCGTTTTTGTAATATTTTGTCTTGTTTTTGTTGTTTTTTGTATTTTTTTTGTCTGACTGTTGTCGTTTTAATCCTCTAGTAAATCCTCTCTGGTTCAGTTCCAGGTGACTAAATGTTGTGTTCCTTTGTCGACATTCTGTGATCTGGAAGTTGTAATGTGGAAATGATAAACTGAGGCTGAATGTTGATGAAATTAAATTTATTTTTCTTCATAAACTTCAGGTTGTTCATGATGTTTAGTAAAAAGATAATTCCTTAAATGTGAACATTTTTGCACTAAAACAAAGGAACCATTAGGAGTTGTGGTTATTTCTAGGTTATTATGTTGTGGTTTTACTGGTCCGGTCCACTGGAGATCAGACTGGACTGGATGTGGAACCTGGACTAGGATGAGTTTGACTCTCCTGATTGAAATCATTAATCAGAATATTAAACTCTGATCTTTTGGTTCAGTATTTCCTCCAGGTGAAGGTGGTGCAGTGATCTTTAATGAGTGATTTATGGAGACTAAGAACACCTGATTGTCTTAATGCAGCCCTTGAGTAGAGCAATGGAGAAGCATTTGAAGGTTTGGCTCAGTAGAGGTCCTCCTCGTTCCAGGAAGGACAACAGACTTTGGATCAGCTCTACTTCTTGTTCTGCAGGTCTTCTTCCTGGTTGTTGACCTACTGACGTGATTGACCCGATGTTCCAGCTTCTGGATGGTCCTTCTGCCCATTGCTTCCTGCTTGGTTTAACTATCCTGCCACCAGAGGGCGCCAGTGTCGAGCCTTCCAAAATACTATGTCGTCTTATAATAATGGATATGATAGTGGGACTTTCTTAAGCCTCGTGTCATCCTGCGGGTCAAAATTATCCCGTTTTAAAGTTTGAAAATGTGGGGGAAAAAAAAAAAATTCACAGTGAAACTTCTGATGTCCAAATTTTCAACATTTTAGGGAAACAAAACGACAAAAACAAGACAAATGACAAAAAAGGCAGAAAAAACAAGACAAAACCTGACAAAAAAAGGCAGAAAAAACAAGACAAAACCTGACAAAAATGAGACAAAAATTGACAAAAACCACAAAAAATAGACCAAAAAAAGCGAGACAAAAAAGAAACAAAAAATGACAAAAACATGGAGAAATGACAAAAGTCAGACAAAAAAACAACTAAATAAGACACAAAATGACAAAATCAGACAAACAACATGAAACAAAACAAAAAAGAAAAATTTTTGAACATTTTTTGGTGGAAAAAAAATGTTGAAAAAATGTTTCTTTAAGAACATTCACACAAAAAAATCAACCAATATCCAGCGACATTGGCTGGATTTTGTCTGACTTTTGTCTTATGTTTTTGTCGTTTTGTGTTTCCTTTTCATTTCACTTGTGGTTTTTGTCTTTAGTCATTTTGTGTTTTTCTTGATTCGTTGTTTTGTGTGCCGTTTTTGGCGTTTTGTGTTTTTTTTGGCTCGTTTTTGTTGTTTGTCCATTTTCTTTGTCGCTTTGTAACTTTTTGGGGTTTTTTGTCTCTCTTTTTTGTTTTTTGTGTCACTTGTCAAATTTTTTTGTTGTTTTGCGTCTCATTTTCACAACATTTTGTCTTGTTTTTGTTGGTTTCTTGTCTGGCTTGTTGTTCGTCTCGTTTTTGTCATTTTGTGTTTCCTTTTTGTATCGCTTGTGTTTTTTGTCTTATTTTTGTCCTTTTGTGATCTGCTTTATTCTATAAGATCAAAACGACAAGTCAGATAAAAAAAGACAAAAAAAACAACAAAAACAAGACAAAATATTGTGAAAATGAGACACAAAGTGACAAAAAATGAGACAAATGACACGAAGTAAAACAAAAAAGAGAGTTAAAAGTTAAAGTTAAAAAGCACCAAAAAAACCCGGATAAATGACAAAAACGAGACAAAAAACACAAAATGGCACGCAAAACAATGTAAAAACTGGTGCAGTCCACTTGAGATCAAACTGGGCTGAATGTGGAATCTGAACTTAGATGAGTTGGACACTCCTGGTCTAGAGGCTGGAGGCTCATTGCTATAATGTGTTGTTGGATTTAATAAAGAATCTATTGTCCTGAAAAGCCGTCTAGATTATGAATATTGGTGTTAAGTTAGAGAAGTATGCTTGTCGGGACTCTGGAATTTCTCTGTTGTAGATTTTCAGATTTTCAGTGAGTATATCATGATGGATTCTAGTTTTGTTTTCTGCGCTCTGAAGTTCTGCTTTCTCTTTTTAGTTTCATGGTGTGATTATTTTTCAGCGAAACAACGTTTTTTTGTAGTTATTTTCTTGGTTTTAATGAGAGCAGCTGCATCAAGCGCTGTATATGTGATGTGAGAGTTGTGACTACCTGAAGAGGAATGTAAAGATTGGTTAAGACTATTAAAAAACACAGAGAAAGCCCGATCAGTGACAGATTCAGACCATATGGTAGAACTCAATCTAATGTTTGTGAGTAGGTAAGATAATCTGCTATTTAAAATCCATACGTTCCAATAATTCTTTCACTGTGGTGTCTGCCACATTATCAACATGTCTGGTAAAATCACCTATTAAAATACGGGATCCTCATTGGTGTGAAGGACAGGTAGCAATTCAGAAAAGAAGAAGAAGAGACCAATAGTTTAGTGCAGTTTATGTCATTTAGGATCTAACCTTTGTTATTTCAATCAAAATCAAATATGTCCAGAAACACTAAATTTACATGACGTATGCTGATGTTTCCATGACTGCAGATCTGTTGTGTAGGACTAGATGTTGATGTCCTTTCTTGCATACACGAGACACCTCAGACTCTGTCCAGTGGGTGAGAGCATCCTCTGGGTTATCAAGTGGGCGCCCTCCTTCATCAGTGTTTCGCTGATCGGCCCATGACACCTCCAGAGGGTTCAGCAGTAAATCCCAGGTTCACCCTCTAGATGCCATCTACTCACCTGAAAACCCAGGTGGAGTGTTTTCTCTTCACCCACAGCCACTTATTTCCCTTTTCAGCAGCTCTGGAGAGGTGCTTGATCGTCTGCCAGTGGGTCTTCCCATATACTCCCATCTTCCGGAGAAGCGTGGATGTTGAGGTGGCTACGAATCCTCTGCAGCCTACTTTGACTGGTCGGGCCCTCACCTTCCAGCCTCGCTGTTTTGCATTGGCGGCAAACTCCATATACCTCAGCTTCTTGCGCTCATTGGCCTCCTCTACTGAGCTCTCCCAGGGCAGTAGACGTGCCTAAGCGAAGCTGACCAGGTCTGGTCACAGGTTGGTAGATGTGATCTCAGGTGGGAAGCAGATCTTTTGGTCCAGGTCTACCAGCATCCTCCAATCACGAGCCCCTCTCAACTGACCAGGATCTGGGGCTGCTCAAGAGGACCTTCACCCTCCCGGACAAATGTTGTTTCTTTTTTGCCATCGGGTCGACGTGGGTGGAAGGACATTAACACTCATGCGCTGCGTCTCCAGCACTAGTGCCAGACACTTCAGCACCTGGTTGTGCCTCCAGGTGTAACGGCCTTGAGCGAGACTGGTCTTGCAGCCCACTAAGATGTGTTTGAGTGAAGCTGGAGTCATGAGCATGTAGATCAAGGCTGTCCAACTCATCTTAGTCCAGGTTCCACATTCAGCCCAGTTTGATCTCCAGTGGACCGGACCAGTTTTACTATATGATCAAAACGACAAAATTCAGATAAAAAAAAAAGACAAAAAAACCCAAGAAAAAGTACTGAGAAAATGAGACACAAAACATAAAAAAATGAGAGAAATGACACGAAATAAAAAAAAAGACCAAAAATTTGACAAACAAGTTACGAAGCAACAAAAAAATGGATAAACGACAAAAACGAGAGAAAAAACACAAAACAGCACACAAAACAACGAATAAAGCAAAGCACAAAATGACAAAAATAAGAGAAAAAAGACAAGTGAGACAGAAAGGAAACGCAAAACAACAAAAATGAGAAACAAAACGACAAAAACACGAGATGAAAGTCAGACAAAAAAAAGACAAAAAACAACAAAAAAACAGCACAAACGGGACAGAATATTACAAAAACAAGACACAAAACCACAATAAGACACAAAATGGCAAAAAACATGAGACAAGTGACAAAAGTCAGACAAAAAAAACCCAACAAAAACAAGACAAAATATTACAAAAATGAGACAAAACGACACTTAGATGAACAATCTAGTATTTTACTTTCTGATCAAAACAACTTGTCATGGTCTAGAAATGATTTTAAATTTATACTTTTACTAATTTACAATCTGCAGTTAATGTCTTCTCTGGAATTTTTACACTTTGAGGAGCAGATTGGACCCTCTGGAGGAGCGCTTTTGGCCCGTGGGCCTCATGTTGGACACCCCTGATGTAGGGTCTTCACCATCCCATTGGTTGAGGTTATTGGGTGATGGTAGGACATCATTGATGGTGAAGCTTGCTCTGAACGTCTCAATAGATCTTTCTCTTTTTCCTCAGCCAACATCTAGATTTAGAATAGATGTTGGCTGAATCCTGACCAAGGCTTTGAGAGGAACAGTGTGGAGTGGAGGTCACCGCTGTAGAGGTAATTTAAGAAAAACAAAAAGACTTTTGCCTCCTGAGAAGAAAGGGTGACCTGGTTCTGGTTGTGAACAGAAGCTGGTTCCTCCTCATGAGAAACGAGACGTAGAGTGCAGAGGAGGAGGAAGTGAAAGTCTGCGGGGCTTTTGTCGTCTATATGGTGCCGTAAAGTTAAAGTGGATGCTGAGAGAAACCAAGAGTGACGGAGTAGAAGCTGAGATGAGTCACACAGAAGATTCAGTATTTATTCACTCTGTAGCTGCACTAACAAGGTTCCACACACCGACTGGTGCTGTTGGAAACTTGTCGTCTTAGAGGCGTCCCATCATACATCGCTCCGGTCTAGGAACACTCAGATGTAAAAAAACATGCTGAAAATACGCTCTAATAGGAGGCAGTGTTGGAGGTGTTCAGCAACACAGACGTTCACAGTTTCAGTTTATCAGAAAAAGATATTTTTGGCTTGTTTTGCAGAAATTATTTCCAAGGATGTGATTGCTATAGAGCAGCAGAATGTTCCTTAACCCTCGTGTCGTCCTGCGGGCCAAATTGACCCATTTTAAAGTTTGAAAATGTGGGGAAAAAATATATATTTTCACAGTGAAACTTCTGATGTCCACATTTTCAACATTTTTGGGAAATCTTTGAACATTTTTTGGTGGAAAAAAGAAATGTTAAAAATGTTTCTTTAAGAACATTCACAAAAAAATCTACCAAAATCCAGTGAATTTTGCTGGATTTTGGTTGATTTTTATGTGAATGTTCTTAAGAAAATATTAGAAGTTTTACTGATATATATGGAATCACTTTAGACATTTTTAGGATTTTTTTTTGGAAGATTTTTACTCATTATTTGAAAATATTTACAAGAACTTTCTTGTCAAATTTGGGGGAGGTTTTTTTGAATAAAACTTTTAAGGGAAACTTTTAAGAAATTATTGGAATTTTCTTCCTGAAGGTTTTGCAAATTTGAAGTTTGAAAATGAGGAAAAAAAAAATATTTTCACACTGAAACTTCTAATGTCCACATTTTCAATATTTTTGGGAAAATTTTGAGCATTTTTTAGTGGAATAAAAGAAATGTTAAAAATGTTTCTTAAGAACATTGACATAAAAATCAACCAAAATTCAACGACTTTCGCTGGATTTTGGTTGATTCTTTTGTGAATGTTCTTAAAGAAAACATTAGAACTTTCACTGATATATATATATATATATTTATATATATATATATATATATATATATATATATATATATATATATATATATATATATATATATATATATATATATATATATTCACTTCAGATATTTTTAGGATTTTTTTTGGAAGATTTTTACTCGTTGAAAATATTTACAAGAATTGTCTTTTCTTGAAAATAAAACTTTTATGGAATTATTGGAATTTTCTTCCTGGGGAATTTTTTGGCTGACTTTTTGGATTTTTTTCAGACAAGGAAAAAATATTTTTGGTGCCTCTAAATGAGGACAACAGGAGGGTTATGAACATTAGAAGCTTTTTTGTGTGTGTTAGAAGTGTTTTAACATTATTAGAACATTATCCTATAACCCTCCGCAGTCATAAACCAGCAGCCAGTGATTAATTCCAGCCCTTAAATAGTTCAACTCAGCTTTCCAAAAGGCGTTTTATGGTGGAGGTTTTCTGATCCAGTTCACAGTCACATTTAAAAAGTCCACTCTGGGTTCTACTCTGCAACTATCCAACAGCCAGACCTAACAAGGAACTCAATAACAACCCAGCAGCCTCTTCTGGAGCAGGTTAACCACCGTTCACACCTTTATGAGCTCTGAACTGTGATCTGGATGTATGAACGAGTATCTGGAACTTTAGAACACCCAACAGGAGCCCAGCTGCTTCCTACTGAACAGACATGGTTCCCAGATGCCTCCTATCCAAACTAGAGTTCTTTAGAGGATCTGTTGGACCTCAGCTGGACTCAGATCCCTCATTAGACACTTATGTGCCGTAGAAATCCCACTTCTAAATTAAAGTCCTCATCAGGGATGCAGAAGCCATGAACTGGTCTTCAGACAGAATGGATTAAATCAGGGGTGTTCACCATGTGGTCCGCGGGCCAAAAGCCGCCCTCCAGAGGGTCCAATCCGGCCCTCAAAGTGTAAAAATTCCAGAGAAGACATTAACTGCAGATTGTAAATTAGTAAAACTATAAATTTAAAATCATTTCTAGACCATGACAAGTTGTGTGGATCTTAAAGTAAAATACTAGATTGTTCATTGTTCTGTTGTCGTTTTGTGTCTCATTTTTGTAATATTTTGTCTCTTTTTTGTTGTTTTTTGTCTGAATTTTGTTGTTTTGTTTCTCATTTTTCATTTTGTGTTTTTTTGTCTAGTTTTGGTTGTTTGTCCATTTTTTTGTCGCTTTGTAACATTTTTGCCAAATTTTTTTGTCTTTTTTGTTTTATTTCATCTCGTTTGTCAAATTTGTTGTCATTTTGTTTCAGATTTTTCTAATATTTTGTCTTGTTTTTGTTGTTTTTTGTCTTTTCTGTCTGACTTTCGTCTCATGTTTTGTCGTTGTGTTTCTCATTTTTCTCATTTTGTTTTGCTTTATTAGTATTTTTGTGAGCCATTTTTGTCGTTTCATGTTTTTTGTCTTGTTTTTGTCATTTGTCCATTTTTTTGTCACTTTGTAACTTTTTTGGTCTAGTTTTTTGTCTCTTTTTGTTTTGTTTCGTGTCGTTTCTGTCATTTTTTGTCACTTTGTTTTTCGCTTTTGTCGTTTTGTGTCTCATTATTGGAACAGTTTGTCTTGTTTTTGTTGTTTTTTGTCTTTTTTGTCTGACTTTTGTGGTTCTGATCCTCCAGTTAATCCTCTGTGGTTCAGTTCCAGGTGACTAAATGTTGTGTTCCTTTGTCGACACTCTGTGATCTGGAAGTTGTAATGTGGAAATGATAAACTGAAGCTGAATGTTGATGAAACTGAATTTATTTTTCTTCATAAATTTCAGGTTGTTTGTGATGTTTAGTAAAAAGATAATTCCTTAAATGTGAACATTTTTGCACTAAAACAAAGGAACCATTAGGAGTTGTGGTTATTTATAGGTCATTATTTACAATACAAGATACGACCAATATCTGAGTTTCATATAGATTCATATAGAGCTGCCATTGTCAAAATCACTGAAACCAAATGTTCACCCATTCTGATGTTTACTTGAAATATTAACAGAAGCTGTTGGCCTTTATGTGCAGGATTATGGATCAGTAAACCCGCTCTGCCGCTACTTGACGGCTGAATGGGAATCATTTACTGTCAAAACTTCTTTTCTAACTGCCACTGTGGTCCCACTGCACACTATCAGAACAAGTCTAGTTTAGAATTACACTCATATAATCTGTATTATAAATATTAATTTCACAGGAAAAGCCACTGGGTGCCGAGCCAGTGCTCAAAAACAAATATCTGCAGGATTTTCAAAAAGGTTTTCGCTTACAAAGAGGAAGGTGTGGTATGTACATTTACCCAGTGTGTGTGTTTGTGAGTCTATTTAAGTGTTGTGAAGGCCGACACAGACAGCAGGCAGTGCATGACCACAGCAACACAGTCATAGAGCAGCAGCAGCAGCGTCACGCTCCAGGAGTAGGCCTGCCGAGACAAGACAACACAACAGAAACTTAAAAACAACGCATTATTAACATTACTGTAAAGCCCCTTTTAGATGTGGACTCCGTTTGGTTAGTCCAGGGGTGTCCAACATGCGGCCCACGGGCCAAAAGTGGCCCACCAGAGGGTCCAATCCGGCCCTCAATGTGTAAAAATTCCAGAGACCAAAGTCAGACAAAAAGCAATAAAAACGAGACAAAAAATGACAAAAGCAAGACACAAAATGACAAAAGTCAGACAACAAGCAATAAAAATGAGACAAAAAATGACAAAAGCAAGAAACAAAATGACAAGTCAAATAAAAAGCAATAAAAACAAGACAAAAAATGACAAAAGCAAGAAACAAAACGACAAAAGTAAGACAAAAAAACAACAAAAAGAAGACAAAATCTTACAAAAATGAGGCACAAAACGAAAAAAATGAGAGACAAACCAACAAAAACAGATGAAAGTCAGATAAAAAAACAACAAAAACCAACAAAAACAAGACAAAATATGACAAAAATGAGACACAAAACAACAAAAAATTTGACAACATGAAACAAAACACAAAAGACAGAAAATTTGTCAAAAAAGTTACAAAGCAGCAAAATAATGGACAAATGAAAAAAACGAAATCAAAAACACAAAACAGCACACAAAACAACAAATAAAACAAAACAAAGTGATAAAAAAGACAGAAAACGACAAAATATGACAAAAATGAGACACAAAATGACAAAAGAACAATGAACAACCTAGTATTTTACTTTAAGATCCAAACAACTTGTCATGGTCTAGAAATGATTTTAAATTTATAGTTTTACTAATTTACAATCTGCAGTTAATGTCTTCTCTGGAATTTTTACACTTTGAGGGCCGGATTGGACCCTCTGGAGGGCCGCTTTTGGCCCGTGGGCCGCATGTTGGACACTCCTGATTAAGTTCACAAACATGTTGAAAAAAAGCAGATTTCGTCTCTCGAGTCACGTCACTCTTCCCTTCAGCTCTTCCTCCTACATCCTCCTCCTCCTTCCTCGCTTCGGTTCTTGACTTTCCCCACCCATTTCTGCCTGTCTTCACCCAGCTCTCTTTGAAGGGAGGAAATGTGCACGTTTGCACCAGCAGCAGCAGCAGCAGCAGCAGCATTGGGCCGGGGATGAAGTGATTCACTGCATGAAGAAAGACAGAACAGAGCAGGAGGAGTTCTGCATCACTTCCTCTCTCATCACTTCTTCTGACATTGGTGTGTTCATCTGATTTGTGTCGTCTCTTCTCCCCGTCTTCTACCTGAACTTGTTGATCACTGGTCCCGTCATGGATCTCATCACTGCTTTCATCATCTCAGCCGTTGTGTTCGTGAGTGTTGGTAAGTGTTTGCTACTTTCAGGACAAACTGAAAATTAAAGAAGAGAAAATAACCCAGGCCACTAGCATTAGCATTAGCTTCAGAGGTCTAGCTCAATCCAGTCAGATGCAGAGACGTTCCAAGTAATAAACTGGACTGAAAAGTGTTACAGTCTGTGACCTTTTACCATATGGATATATCTAGAATACAGAGGTGTCCAACATGAGGCCTGTGGGCCAAAATCGTCCCTCCAGAGGGTCCAATCTGGCCCTCAAAGTGAAAAAATTCCAGAGAAGACATTAACTGCAGATTGTAAATTAGTAAAACTATAAATTTAAAATCATTTCTAGACCATGACAAGTTGTTTGGATCTTAAAGTAAAATACTAGGTTGTTCATTGTTCTTTTGTCGTTTTGTGTCTCATTTTTGTCATATTTTGTCTTGTTTTTGTCGTTTTATGTTTCCTTTTTGTCTTGTGTTTTTATCTTATTTTTGTCATTTTGTGTTTTGCTTAATTCGTTGTTTTGTTTCTCATTTTTGTTGTTTCCTGTCTTTTTTTGTCGTTTTGTTTCTCGCTTTTTGTTGTTTTGTGTCTTTACTCATTTCTTTCTTGCTTTGTGACTTTTTTGTCTCTTTTTTTGTTTTGTTTTGTGTCGTTTGTCTCATTTTTTTGTCATTTTGTTTCTCGTTTTTGTCGTTTTGTGCCTCGTTTGTAATATTTTGTCTTGTTTTTGTTGTGTTTTGTCTTTTTTTGTCTGACTTGTCATTTGTCTCATGTTTGTTTTGTTTTGTCTTTCCTTTTGATCACACTTGACGTTTTTGTCTTATTTTTGTCATTTTCTCTTTTGCTTTATTCATTGTTTTATGTGTCGTTACTGTCATTTTGTCATTTTTGCCTCGTTTTTGTCATTTGTCCATTTTTTTGTAACTTTGTAACTTTTTTGTCTAATTTTTTGACTCTTTTTTGTTTTGTTTCATGTGGTTTGTGTCATTTTCTGTCATTTTGTTTCTCGGTTTTGGCTTCTCAGTTTTGTAATGTTTTGTCTTGTTTTTGTTGCTTTTTGTCTTTTTCAGAGTAAAATACTGTCTGGTACAGCTCCAGGTGTATTTTCCATTTAATAGAACAGAATAGCAGCTTTATTCCGGGTCTAGAGCCAGTCTCAGGGTCACATTACTGCTGATTGTACGTTACATTTTTTTTTCTAATAACCTGATGAAGCTCTGACTAAATGTAAGGTGACTCAGCTCAGGAACAGAATCATCCAAAACCCTGCTGTTTCTTTCACTGATTGAGTCCATCTGTAAAGGTTAATCATGAGTTAAACTTAAAAATAGGATCTGCAAACTCATTCAAATGTATATGCTGGTGCAAACACTACTGCATCGTTTAAAAGCATCACTTCCAGTTCTTGGTTTATCATTTTAACTCTCCTGTTGTCCTCATTTACGGGCACCAAAAAAATATTGTTCCCTTGTCTGAAAAAAAATCCAAAAATTCAGCAAAAAAAAAAAATCCCCAAATTCATAAAAATTTGCTGAGTCTTGAAGAAGAAAATTCCCAAAATTCCATCAAAGTTTCCCCTAAAAGTTTTTTTTCCAAAAACCCCAAATTTGGCGAGAAAGAAACATTTAAAAAAAATTTAAAAGTTAAAATTGTAAATATTTTCAAAAAATGAGTAAAAATCTTCTGAAAAAGTCTTAAAAATATCTAAAGTGATTACACATACATCAGTAAAAATTTGAACATTTTCTTTAAGAACATTCGGGAAAAAACATCAATCTCTAAAAAAAATCTCCAAATTAAAAAAAAAAAAATTTGCTAAATCTTCAGGAAGAAAAGTCCAAAAATTCCATAAAAGTTTCCCTTAAAAGTTTATTTTTTTTTAAAAAATCCCGAAATTTGACAAGAAATAAAAATTTAAAACATTTAAAAAATCCTAAAAATGAATAAAAATTGTAAATATTTCCAAAAAATGAATAAAAATCTCCCCAAAAAATCCTAAAAATATCTAAAGTGATTACGTACATATCAGTAAAAATTTTAATATTTTCTTTAACAACATTCAGAAAAAAAATCAACCAAAATCCGGCGAAATTCGCTGGATTTTGGTTTAAAACGGGTTTAAAACTTTAAAACGGGTTAATTTGACCCGCAGGACGACATGAGGGTGAAACTCCATTATGCACCCAGTGAACTTCATTTGTGCCTCTTTGCTACTGAAACCTAGCGTGTAGCCAGCAGAAACCTGAGCTTCCTAACACAGTAAATATGAAGACTTATGAAAAACTGGTCAACCTACGAACATTAATGCACTGAGATGTACTTATCGGTAAACTAGTGCTGTGGATGGTGGCTGTCATGTCACATTTTTGCTTGTTCTGGTCTCATTTTTCACTGCAAATAGCCTGATAACTCCGTGGAGCAGTACCATAGCAAGAAGTAATTTATATAATAAAAAAAGAAATGTTAAAAATGTTTCTTTAAGAACATTCACAAAAAAATCAACCAAAATCCAGTGAATTTTGCTGGATTTTGGTTGATTTTTATGTGAATGTTCTTAAAGAAAATATTAGAAGTTTTACTGATATAAATGGAATCACTTTAGATATTTTTAGGATTTTTTGGGGGGGAGATTTTTATCAATTTTTTGAAAATATTTGCAAGAATTTTCTTGCCAAATTTGGAGGATTTTTTAAAAAAAATAAAACTTTTAAGGGAAACTTTAAAGAAATTATTGGAGTTTTCTTCCTGAAGGTTTTGCAAATTTTCTGAAATTTGGGGAATTTTTTTGCTGAATTTTGGGATTTTTTCAGACAAGGAAATAATATTTTTTGGTGCCCGTAAATGAAGACAACAGGAGGGTTAAAATGTGCAGCCACACTTGTATCAGCATTCGTTCAATTGCAGGAAGTGATAAAATAAATGCAGAAATGTGTGATTTGTGAACAGCCTTGTCGTCCTACTGAAGGGTTTTTGCCACATGGAGTGTCGCTTGTTGTTCCTACACACTATATTGATGGTTAATTTTGACCCGCAGGACGACACGAGGGTTAAACACCGAAGCAAAATGAAAAGAAGGTAAAAACAGAATATCAGAGTGTAATGAGATCTGAAGAATAGATGACAGTATCAAACAAACCCACACACCAGGGACATGAAGAACAGATGTTGAACGCTTTGCTTTAAAACCGTGTAAGCAGCTCAGTGACGTTTTAGTGCTGGTTTTGAAGGGAACGGAATTGTTGTTTTTTTTTTTTTGTTTTGTTTTCCATTTGGCTGTCTGTCTTTCATGTATTCAGTCTTCTCCTAACTTGTCCTGTACTCGAACATACATTTATATCTAACTATAAGTGGTGCATATAATTCTACTATTATTATCATTTTTATCTTTGTGTGATCGATGTATTTGTGTATCTCTACTCTTCTGTGTCATGGATGTTTCTGGAGGAAATAACAAAAAGCATAATTGAAAATAAATAAATAAAAATAAATAAACAAACCAGCTGATTTGAACAGATGTTTTACGTGGTTCTGCACAGAAACAGGGAACACACTAGATTGTTCATTGTTCTTTTGTCTTTTTGTTTGTCATTTTTGTAATATTTTGTCTTGTTTTTGTTGTTTTTTGTCTTCTTTTGTCTGACTTTTGTCTCATGTTTTTGTCGTTTTGTGTTTCCTTTTTGTCTTGTTTTTTGTCTTATTTTTGCCATTTTGCGTTTTGCTTAATTTGTTGTTTTGTTTCTCATTTTTGTCATTTTGTGTCCTTTTTGTCACTTTGTTTCTTGTTTTTGTCGTTTTGTGCCTCATTGTTGTAATATTTTGTCTTTTTTTGTCTGACTTTTGTCATTTGTCTCACGTTTTTGTCGTTTTGTGTTTCCTTTTGGTCTCACTTGTGTTTTTGTTTTATTCATTGTTTTGTGTGTCGTTATTGTCATGTTTGTCTCGTTTTTGTCGTTTGTCCATTTTTTTGTCACTTTGTAACTTTATACATATTGAACACAAAAAATGATAATAATAGTAGAATTCTATGCAGCATTTCTAGGTACATGTAAATCTATATTAGAGTACATGACAAGTTAGGAGATGACTGAATAAAACAACACATATTTCTGCCAGAGTTGTTGATTATTTTGATCCTGTGTGTTGATCTGTTTTCCATACTAATTGATTTCTGTCCCTCAGGAACGGAAGCAACAACATCTGGGCCAGACACCAGAGACGATGCTTCGACCACCAGCATGAGCCCCACAGTTCCTCCAGCCGACACTGCTTCCCCCACCTCCTACTCCAGCAGCCCTGAACCTGTCCTGGGTCTCCTCACCGTCAGTTGGATAACGGATTGTAAAGGCATCATCAGCCTGGTTCTACATCTACCCTCCCACAGCTCCTCCTTACCTGTGTGTCACAGTCAAAAAAATAAGATGGAGACTATTCTGCAACATGTTTGTCTGAGCAAGACAGGTTGTTACGGTGTGCCAAGATTTTCCAATGGATTCAGAACAGAAGGTTATGACATCACTGAGAAGGGATCAACCAGAAAAGTTGACTGTGAGACGCTGGTGGTCACATGCAAAGGTTGGTGTACCGTCTGTTTGTCTGTGGATATTTGTCAAAGGGAATTTCACGTCCTGTTTCGTGTTTTCATGCTTTGAGATGTGTTAGCTGAAGATGCACTCATTGATTTTGCTCTAGTGTGAAACACCACTGTTGATCCACTAGCAAACATCTAAACTCTCCAAAGAAAATAAGTCAAATTAGACCTGAAAGCACTGGACTGGGAATGTTCCTCTCAATGCAGAGGGAAATGAGAAGCAGCATTCCCACATTGGGAAAGCGCTCAGGAGCTGTGACTACCCCAACTGGGCCTTCATCAAATCAACAAAGATCTAGAAAACACAACACCACAACAAACAGCCAAGAAAGGAAGAACAGAAGAAGCAGCTTTGTTATCCAATATGCATATAGAATATTGGAAAACCTCACAAGGATTTTCTCCAAACATATCAGTGGACTTTAGTACCACTTAAAGAGACAAACCACTGGTTCACCCCAAGGATACAACATCCATCCATCCATCCATCATCCATCCATCCATCCATCCATCCATGCATCCATCCATCCATTGTCTTCCTCTTATCCACTGTCGGGTCGTGGAGGTAGCAGATGAAGCAGGTCATTCCAGATGTTCCTCCTCCCACCAACACTTTCCAGCTCTTCCTGGGGGATCCCGAGACGTTCCCAGGCCAGATGAGATACATAATCCCTCCAGAGGGTTCTGGGTCTACCCCGGGGTCTCCTCCCAGGAGGACGTGATTGGAAAACCTCCAGACGAAGTCTCCCCGGAGACATCTGAATCAGATGTATAAACCACCTCAACTGGTTCCTTTAGAGGTGAAGGATCAGCAGCTCTACTCTGAGCTCCCTCCGAATTCAATTCAATTCAATTTTATTTGTATAGCACCAATTACAGTCAAATTGTCTCGAGATGCTTTACAGAACCCATATGCCTGAACCCCCAGAGCAGCCCTAAGGAGACAGTGGCAGGAAAACACCCTTTTAACAGGGAAAAAACCTGGAGCAGAACCCAGCTCTTTATGTGGGGGACCCATCTGCTGCTGGCCGGACGGGTTGAGAGGGACAGAAGAGGTAGAGGGATAGAGATAGAGGGATAGAGGTAGAGGGATACAGTTGGTGGGAGAACAACCACACATCTGAAGCATCCAGCTCTGGGACCAGGGACACTCGGAGAAAGGACACAGGGAGAAACAGAGTGAATGTAATGCAATAATTGTATATATAGTAAATACAAAGGTAGTTAGAGAAGGGCTCAGTGCATCCAGAGAGGTCCTCCAGCAGCCTAGACCTATAGCAGCAGAACTAGGGGCAGAACTAAAGGACGTCAAGAGGGGAAGTCAGTTGTGCAAATGAAAACACCAGCTCACCCCATCAGGGTCCCCCAGTCAGCCCTAACTATAAGCTTTGTCAAAAAGGAAGGTTTTAAGCCTGGTCTTAAAAATAGAGAGGGTGTCCACCTCCAGAACCCAAACTGGGAGCTGGTTCCACAGGAGAGGAGCTGATAACTGAAGGCTCTGCCTCCCATTCTACTTTTAGAGATTCTAGGAACAACAAGTAAGCCTGCAGTCTGAGAGCGAAGAGTTCTGCTAGGATAATATGGTACTATCAGGTCTTTGAGATATGATGGAGATTGGTTGTTAAGAGCTTTATATGTCAGAAGAAGGATTTTGAATTCTATTCTAGATTTAACAGGAAGCCAATGAAGAGAAACCTGTACAGGAGAAATATGATCTCTCTTGCTAACTCCTGTCAGTACTCTGACTGCAGCATTTTGGATCAGCTGTAGATGTTTCAGAAAGCTTTTGGGACAACCTGATAATAAGGAATTACAGTAGTCAAGCCTAGAAGTAACAAATGCATGGACTAGTTTTTCTGCATCACTCTGAGACAGGATGTTCCTGATTTTCACAATATTTCTCAGGTGGAAAAAGGAAGTCCTGCAGATTTGTTTTATGTGTGAGTTAAAGGACATGTCCTGGTCAAAGATAACACCGAGGTTCCTCACAGTAGTACTGGAGGCCAATGTAATGCCATCCAGAGTAAATATATGCTTTGAAAGCAATTCTCTATGATATTTGGGGCCAAATACAATGACTTCAGTCTGGTCTGAATTTAGTAGTAGGAAATTACAGGTCATCCAGGTCTTTATGTCCTTAAGACAATCTTGCAGTCTGCCTAGCTGATTAGTTTCATCTGGCTTCATAGATAAATACAATTGAGTGTCGTCAGCATAACAATGGAAATTAATACAGTGCTTCCTAATAATATTGCCTAAGGGAAGCATGTATAATGTGAACAGTATCGGTCCTAGGACAGAACCCTGAGGAGCTCCATGATTAACCCTAGTATGCTCAGAAGAGTCATTGTTGACATGCACAAACTGGAACCTGTCTGATAAGTAGGATTTAAACCAGTCCAGTGCTGTCCCTTTAATGCCAATACAATGTTCTAGTCGCTGTAATAAAAGTTTGTGGTCGATTGTATCGAATGCTGCACTAAGGTCCAACAAAATAAGTACAGAGACCAGTCCATTATCTGACGCTATGAGAAGGTCATTAGTAACTTTCACCAGAGCTGTTTCTGTGCTATGATGCACTCTGAAGCCTGACTGAAACTCTTCAAACAAGCTATTCCTTTGTAAATGTTCACATAATTGATTTGCAACTGTTCTTTCCAGAATTTTAGAGAGAAATGGGAGGTTGGAAATTGGTCTATAGTTGGCTAAAACATCTGGATCTAGAGTGGGCTTTTTAAGTAAAGGTTTGATTACAGCAACCTTAAAAGCCTGTGGTACATAGCCTGTTACTAGAGAGAGATGAATCAGATCTAACATTGAGGAATTAATTAAAGGTAAAGCCTCCTTGAACAGTCTAGTTGGGATAGGATCTAAAAGACATGTGGATGGTTTGGATGTAGAAACTATTGAAATGAGTTCAGAGAGATGTATGGGAGTGAAAAATTCTAAATATCCATCTGGTCTTACAGCCAATTCTAAAGCATCTGTACTCCATGATACATCTGTGACATTTGTAGGAAGGGCCAGATTAATTTTTTCTCTAATCGTAATAATTTTATTTGTAAAGAAGCTCATGAAGTCGTTACTGCTCAAAGCTAAAGGAATACAAGGTTCAACAGAGCTCTTTCTTTTTTACAGGTGCAACACTATCAAGTGTTGTACGCAGTGAGGCTGCAGCATTATTAACAATATAATCCACTTCTGTGGGGGTAAAATTATAATATTTCCCTTCCATTTTACCAGTAAGTGGTGCTAAACTAAATAGGATGTCTGAGCTTCTCCCCCTATCTCTAAGGCTGAGCCCAGACACCCTATGGAGGAAGCTCATTGCAGCTGCTTGTATCCATGATCTCATTCTTTGGGTCACTACCCAGAGCTCATGATCATAGGTGAGGGCTGAAATGTAGATGGATGGTAAACTGAGAGCTTCTCCTTGCATCTCAGCTTGCTCTTCACCTGCATTTCTGCTGATGCTGCACCAATCCTCCTGTCCATCTCACACTCCATCTTCCCATCACTCGTGAACAAGATCCGGAGGTACTTGAACTTCTTTGCATGGGGAAGCAACTCCCCCCAACCCAGAGGAAGCAATCCACTTTGGATAAAACACCAATGTTGTATACGCAGTCCAATGCTGTGAAGGATGCACAGAGTCATAAATAGGAGAGACTAAACAACAACTCCACAAGTGCATCCTCAGGACAAGACTCAGCAGTTCACCTGCATCTGAAGGATAAAAGACATTCCTTTGAGGACAGCAGTGTCCACCTTTTGGACAGAGAGGACAGATGAGATGGTTGGAGAGAGGAGTGAAGGAAGCCGTCTATGTCAACCTGTAACAACCATCTCTAAACAGAGGAATCTATGACTCCACTTATCACATACCTGTAATGCAGTGATAAGGTTTCTCCCAGGAATGTTTCACCATCAGAAACATCTAGAGTCACTCCAGACTTGGCAGATTCACATCCTTTGTTGTGTAAACTAGCAGCTCCACCACCATTATTACTGTCTGTCTATTACTTTGTTGTTGAACATCAGGTTTCCCAGCTGTTCACACCTGGAGACAGGTGAGTCCTAGTGGTTAATGGACCATTAGTCATGTGACCTGGAGGAACTATACATTCAGGAACTCCCCATTAGTCAGCTAGAACTGAAGAAGCCTCTTGGATGAAACGTCTTCAAGAACCTTTAAAAGAAGTCCGGTTGATTTCTACAAAAGCTCTGAGGAGTTCTACATAATGAAAGTATTTAACTGAATAAAATCAGGCTCTACCTCATCTGAAATTAATATGATTCAGACTCAGAATAAGGCCAGGCATTCAATTTAACCTCCAGTATGTTAGTTATTGATACTGTTAGTACTACATGAACATAACCATACAAAACTGAACTGTCATCATGTGTTGATGGAAATCATGACCCGTGACTGTGTGTGTGTGTGTGTGTGTGTGTGCAGAAGTTGAGATGATACCAGATGTACGAGGAGAGCTGAAGGCCTACAAAGTGGTGACTGGTTTGCTCTGTTGTGTGTTGCTGATCCTTTTACTGATCCGCTTCACTAGACCCACTATCAAAGCCCTGCAGAGAAGATGTGAGTACACACACACACACACACACACACACACACACACACACACACACACACACACACACACACACACACACCACACACACACACACACACACACACACACACACACACACACACACACACACACACACACACACACACACATTTGCATGCAATCTGTCTGACACAATAGATAGGATGGAATGGAATATCAAGACCTAGCCTCGGTGTTTAGTAAAGGGGCTGCTCTCTCCTTGCCCTCCTTCTGTCCATATGACTGTTCTATTGACCTGATTCCTGGAGCCATTCAGCTCACCAGCCAAGCCAGAACACACTGCTATGGGGACTTATTTTAGAGACCTTCTTCTTCACCTTTTTGCTCTGGATTCTTCTTTGTGGATAAGAATTATGGTTCTCTTCGCCCCTGCATTCACTCCCATGGATTGAATGGCATCACTGTGAAGAATACCTATCCTTTCACCCTGCTGCATGGTGTCAGGGTCTTCACCACACTGGATCTCCACAACGCTCATCACCTCATCTGGATCAGAGACGGGGATGAGTGGAAGATGGCCTTCAACACACCTCTATGAGATGTTGAGTACCAGGTTTCCAGAGCCTAATCAACAACATCCTGTGGGACATTATCAACAGGATAACGTTCTTTCTTTTACACCGACAAATCAAAGATAAGATGGTTTCACCTTAGCTGACATGTTTCAACTGCAACTGCAGTCTTCTTCAGAGCGTCATCTGACGTGTCCTTTTTATCAGGTGGCCGGTCTGACAGAGTTGTCACAATCTGTCACACCGGCCACGCCCCCCGCCGTCCGGTGGTGATAAAAAGGACACGTCAGATGACGCTCTGAAGAAGACTGCAGTTGCAGTTGAAATATGGGGAAGTCAGGATGGACCCTCAGAAGCTCTCCACAGTACAGAACTGGCCGCTACCAGAGAACCGCAAACAACTGCAGAGGTTCCTTGGGTTTGCAAACTTCTATCACTGCTTCGTCAGGGACTACGGCAAGATAGCTGCCCCGCTTACAGCCCTCGCCTTCGCCTCCAGGCCTTTCCTCCGGACCCCAGAAGCAAATCAAGCATTCCAAGACCTCAAGCATCGGCTCATTTCCACCCCCATCATTGGTTAGAGGGTGCAGAAGAATCTTTTATTGTTTGGACTGACAACAGAACACTGGAGTATGTGTGATCTTCTAAACGGCTAGATGCCTGCCAAGATCGCTGTACCTTGGTCTTCAGATGATTCAACTTTTCTCTGACGTACAGGCCTGGATCCCATAAATATCAAACTCGATGCCTTATCCCGGCAATTCTCAGCCAAGGAATAACCTGTGAGCCGATTCTGCCGAAGACCTGCTTGGTTGTCTCCCTCACTAGGGAGATGGAGTCCCAAGTCCGACGAGCCCTGGTACAATAACCTGATCCAGGTAACGGGCCTCCTGACAGATTGTTTGTTCCAGAATCCGTTTGCTCCCAGGTTCTGCAGTGGACCACTCCTTTGGGTGACCTACAGCCCGGGAGCTGCACGTACCCTTGAAGTCCTGCAATGAAAATTTTGGCGGCCGTCCATGTAGGCTGACACCTGAGAGTTTGTTGCTGCCTGTTCCGTTCCGTTCTGATCAATATTGTCAAGTGGAGCACTGAGATTTAGTCGGACAAGCATATAGGCCCTTGTCTTGAGGCTATAAGAAGATCTTTGGTGCCTTTCACCAGCACTGTTTATTTACTATGTCTAAATAAAGACTAAAAACTTACTATTTCTGTTTAGATGGTCACATAATTAAGGGGCTTTGCGCTATATATACAGTGTTCTTTTTTCTTGCTTACAACTCTGTGAACTTGACTAACAATGCGGGTTTTTCTTTATAATACCATATATAAACCATATGTACCACACAGCTAATCCTCTCTTTTAGGAGATGATGGGATTTGTTTGAAATCTTTACATCTTCTGATTCAAATATCTGTTAATAAATAACATATTTAATACCTGGTTGTTGTGTGCTAGTACATCACTTCACCTTTCTCTAATTCAAACTAATGAGAAGAGCTCCAAGAGAAAACAAAGACAGCTCTGTTTTTACATATCCTGGTAGGTTACTGTTTAATTACAACACAGCAAGTGCAGTTTGGTCTGGTTTGGGAGGTTTGTTGCTTGTAAACTTCATTTGTCTCTACTGTATTCCCTACAATGACTGGACAAAATAAATAAATTTGAATGATGGTAGGTAGACAAATATTTCTTCTTCTAAAGTGGAGGAGTTGACCCTTTAAATGAATTTCATTAATTTCAGACTGGCAAACCTACACAAAACATGTCATCTGAAAAGGTGCAAAACATTTTCCACGATTTCATTTTCCAACATGACTATGTTTGATCAAGAGTCCACTGCTAATCACTTTAACTTACATGAATTATATGTGTAGCTGCATGCTGATGTCGATTGGTTTCTGTGCAAATTGTTTTCAGTCTCAGACAGAAGGCAAAACCGCTGGGTTGGACCGACACAGAGTCACAGTGGTAAGTCAGACACACTCTAATCAACATTGGATTGTGTCACTCAAAGCCTCTCACCTCTTTTTCCATAATGTTGCACTGGCTTCCATGGTCCTTAATTAACATGAACACACAATCTGTAGCTTTTCTTTGACTCAGTTTGCTGCTATTTAAAGGCGATATATCACCTCGTTTATGTAATGCTTGTCATTTAGATAAAACTAGACCTGTATGTCTGGGAGGTTAATATTTTAATGTAAATTCCTTGTCTATTTGTGTCTCTATCAGTGTCTTACCATCGAGGGAAAACTACAGTTAAAAACAATGATGGAGACAAGAGACTGTCCTATCCTGGTAACACAAACACACACAAAGTTATAGTTTTATACAAATACTTTATGTACTTCATGTTGTTTTTTCATTTAATTTTTCCACTTAGTAATGATGAAAAAACAGACTATATTGTAGCATGGTAGTTTGCGCTTGGATAAATTATCATAACACATGGACAGACTTTTCAGTGTTTAAACTGTATATAAGCTACAGATGTTTTGCAGTTTTAAAGGTGGTCACCCAACCAACAAAAATGTTCACTATACCAGTAAATTTTAACCTGACTCTGGACAACAATAGAATTCCTGAAGTTTAGTCATGGCTTTTGGTTTTGGGTGCCATCTAAAAATGTCAGTGCCTCCATCTGGCCACCACTATATATATAGTGCATATGGAATATATATATATATATATATATATATATATATATATATATATATATATATATATATATATATATATATATATATATATATATATATATATATATATATATATATATATATATATATATATATATATATATATATATATATATATATATATATATATTATGCTGCTCCTCCAGGCGTCATTCTACTGCTTTAAATCTGGTTGCTCTCCTGTCAAACAGCTCTGGAACTTCTGACCATCAGTGGCAGCAGGGAATTTTAATCCAAGAGAAACAGTACTACAGCTTCATCATCATCATCATCATCATCATCATCATCATCATCATCATCATCATCATCATCATCATCATCATCATCATCATCAACACATATATTCATTGTTGATTATTAATTGCACAGTGCTGTGCAAAAGTATTTGCCCCCCAACAGAAGTCTTCTATTTTTGTAGATTCGTCACACTTAAATGTTTCAGATCATCAAACTAATTTTAATGTGAAACAAAGTTGACCCAGGAACTCAAAATGCCATTTTTAAATGATGGTTTTATTTTTTAAAGGAAAAATGCTGACCAGCCCATCTTGCCCTATGTGGAAAAGTAATTGCCCCCTTAGCTACCAATCTACCAAATGACCAAATTCATTTGGCACTTTTGTTCAGTTTCACCAGAAACACTCACATATGATCACTGCCAGGCTTATTGAATCTTAACATCACTAAATAGAACCTGTGAAGTAGCTAAAGGGTCTCAAAAGCAGCACATGATGCCACGTTCTAAAGAGGTTCAAGAACAGATTTGAAACAAAGTCATTGACATTCATCAATCTGAAGGGTTCCAAAGCCATTGCTGAGGCTCTGGGACTCCAGAGAACCTCAGTGAGGGACATTATCCACAGATGGAGAAACATGGAACAGTGGAGAACCTTCAGGAGTGGACCAACGAGCAACATTTCTCCAAGAGCACATCGACATCTAATCCAGGAGGTCACTAAAGAACCCAGATGAACATCAAACAACTACAGGCCTCACTTGTATCAGTGAAGGTCAGTGTTCATGACGCCACAATAACAAAGACTCTGGGAGGAAATGGATCCATGGGAGAGTTGCAAGGCACAAACCAAGACTGACCAAAAAGAACATAAAGGTTCATCTGGTATTTGAAAATAAAATATCTCGATGAGCCCCAAGACCTTTGGAATAACATCCTGTGGACTGATGAGTCAAAGGTGGAACTTTCTGGAAGACATCTGGTATATCGTTAATGCTGAATTCCACTAGAAAAATGTGATACCAGCATTGAAACATGGTGGTAGTGAGATGATTGGAGGACCTGGACAACTTCTCATAAATGAAGAAGCCATGAATTCTGCTCTCTATCAGGAAATCCTCCTGGAAAATATCCACCATCAGTTCATGACCTGAAACTCTACACAAATGGTTTATGCAACATGACAAAGACCCAAAGCACACAAGCAAGTCCACCTCAGAGTGGCTCAAAAAGAACAAAGTTAAAGTTCTGGAGTGGCCGAGTTAAAGCCTGGACTTGACTCCAATTGTAGCAAGACCTTAAAAGTTGCAGTTCATGCTCTAAAACCATCTAATGTGACCAAATTAAAACTATTCTGCAGAGAAGAGTGGACCAGGATGCCTCCATGGTGATATAAAAGACTGATCATAAGCTGGAACAAACATTTAACTGCAGTTGTTGCTATAAAGGAACCAACCAGTCATTAGGTTCAGGGGGGCAATTCCTTTTTCACATGGATGATTTAGATATTTAATAAATCTTCAATAAACCATAATTTAAAATTGACATTTTGTGTTTTGTAGGTTATCTCTGTACAATATTCAATGAATATAAATAATAGTTTGATGACAAATATGCAAAAACAGAAGATTTCTCTAGGGAGTAAATACTTTTGCACAGCACTGAATATTTTTGTCAGAACATCATCTATGTTTGCCAAGAACTTATTTACCAATGTATTATTCATAATTATGTAAAAGTGGCATTTCATTTGTTGCATCACATGTGAAATCTTTAAAGTCAAAAGTCAGAACTTACCAAGAAACAACAGAAACTACAGGAGTTTCACATTTCAGCATTTCAGCTTTTATTTCCAGCTATTGACATCTGGCTCTGATACACAACTTAGAAGACAGCAGCTTTTATTTAAACCCACCCATTTTTCATGTGAGCAGAAGTATTGGATTGTACTAGTCCTGTTAAATACAGGTGTGTTCTGTTGTCCAGGTGTGTTCTATTACACTGATTATTCAGACAATAAATAGCACTCAGTGTCTATGCTCAGCTTCAGGTTTGGGTTTTGCCTGTGCAGATTGCATCTATAGTTAGAGGTGGAACCCACATGAAAACCAGAGAGCTGTCTATGGGTGGAAAACAAGCAATTATGAAGCTGAGAGAAGATGGAAAATCAATCAGAGCTATTGCACAAACATCGGTCATAGTCAGTAGAACCATTTGGAACGTCCTGAAGAAGTCAGAAACCACTGGTGGACTAAGGAACAGACGGGTAGAACAAGGAAAACAGCAGCAGTTGATGGCAGAAACATTGTGAGAGCTGTAAAGAAAGAACTGTTAGTGACATCAGCAACAACCTCCAGAGGCCAGGAGTCAAGGTTTCACAATCTACTGTTGGCAAAAGACTTCATGAACAAAAGTACAGAAGCTACACCAGAATATCACACCACTCATTAGCAAGAAGAACAGGAAATCCAGGCTGGAATTAACCAAAAAGTACAGAGATGAGCCTCAAAACATCTGGGACAAAGTTTTATAGACTGAAGAGACAAAGATGAACCTTTACTAAAGTGATGGAAAGATTAAAGTTTGGAGAAAGAAATGATCTGTTCATGATCCAAACATACAAGCTCATCTGTGGAACACAGTGGAGGTAATGTCATGGCTTCTTCTGGGATGGGCTCATTAATCTTCATTGATGATGGAACACATGATGGCAGCAGCAAAATGAACTCAAAAGTCTGCAGAAACTTTTAGTCTGACAATTTACACAAAGATGCAACCAAACTGAAGCCTCTGAACCAAGATAAAGACCCAAAACACACTGAAAAAATGACAGAGGAGTTCATCAGGGGCAGGAAGTGGAAGGTTTTAGACCGACCGAGTCAATCTTCAACCCTATAGAGCTGCATTTTACCTGCTAAAGAGGAGACTTGAGGGAATAAACCCCAAAAACAAACAATAACTGAAAGAGGCTGCAGTGAAATCCTGGAAAAGCATCAGTAAAGAAGAATGCGAAAGTTTGTTGATGTCAGTGGGTCACAGGTTTGATGCAGTTATTACAACTAAACTTTAAGTCTGATTCACTTTAATCTACTTTAACTCTTTCTGTTACAATACTTTTGCTCACCTAAGAATCTGGTGTTTCGTTACAAATAATGCTATCTTCTAAGATGTGTGTCAGATCCAGATGTAAACACCTGGAAATAAACGCTGAAATGTTGAGCTCTGGTGTCATATTCATCATTTGATGTCAAACCCAAATGTGTTCCAACACTTTTGGAGGGAAGAGTTTAAATAAAATGACAATACAACATTTATAAGTAGTTTTATGAAACCCCAAACTTGCTCAGTCTCATAAAAACAACTATGCTATATTGTCAATTACATTGTGGAAGAAACATATTTTTCGCAGAGAGTTCACAGTCTGATTGAGAACAAAAGCTTTGAGATGTGTTTGTGGCATATCACAGACAGGAGAAAATGCATTCCCTCCAAATCTAAATGAGAACTGAGTTAAGTTGGTAACAGACTACATCATGTAAACCTGGAATTGTTGAATGAGGTTTCACTTCTAGCTATAAGTTTCTAGTTCCCTCTACTTCCAGTCTTTTTGCTCAGCTCAGCTCCAGACATGAGATATCTGTACATAAATAAACAGCAACAGTATTTTCCAACATGTTGTACCTTTAACCAGAGAGACATTCATTATCCCTTCTGAGGATTCATTAATATCACTGATGTTGTCATATAATAATGTTGCTTTATTGTTCTTGTCAACCATTTGTGATCTTAGGTTCAGTAAAATAATCCTAACAGTCGTCTTTGACCTGATTTATTCTCTTTCAAGAAGGCAAATGGAAAGTTTAGAAACACAAAGAGGGAGTAGGAGGAGGAGTGGATGAGAGATGAAGATGGTTCTGAAGTGCAAAGATGTGGTTTCCTTTGCCGTTGACACCAACTTCCTGTTTGTGTTATTTCTGGTACAACCTGCACGTCAATCTTCCTCTCTCCTTCTTTTCTCCCTCGTGCTCATTCACATCTTGTGTTTCTTTCAGTCTCCCTCTCATTTTTTTTATTCCACTTTGGACTTCTGTTTTGTATTTTCTGTTCCTTTCTTACTCCCACCTCCTCTTTTTTATCTCCTGTAGTCTCCTGCTCATCTTTGCACAACAATTAATAACTGAGTTTGAACAAAAAGTTGTTTTCAGAAGGAAACGTTTGTAAAACTGGTGAAGTGGATGAGGCTGACTCACACTTTTCTGACAACCCACTGAACACAGACTGGCTTCCAAAGCAGGAAACTGTCCATAAAACCAGCTTTACAGCATGCAGTGGATTCACAGACTATTAAAACCCTCTCAGTAGTTCACATTTTACTGTGATATGGATTTCTAATGGATACATTTGTCATTTTTGTCATCAATCTACACTCTGATTTTCTTTTCAAACTGAATAAAAAATCAAAACCTTAAATTTCTCATTCATAAAAGTATAGAAGTGGTTGTGTTGTCACTTCAGAATGTGGTCAGGTGCGTCTTCCATCCATCCATCCATCCATCCATCCATCCATCCATCCATCCATCCATCCATCCATCCATCCATCCATCCATCTTTCTATCATCCATCCATCCATCATCCATCCATCCATCCATCCATCCATCCATCCATCCGTCTATCCATCCATCCATCCATCTATCCATCCATCCATCCATCCATCCATCTTTCTATCATCCATCCATCCATCCATCCATCCGTCTATCCATCCATCCATCCATCTATCCATCCACCCATCCATCTTGCTATCATCCATCCATCCATCCATCCATCCATCCATCCATCCACCCATCCATCTTTCTATCATCCATCCATCCATCCATCCACCCATCCATCTTTCTATCATCCATCCATCATCCATCCATCCATCCATCCATCCATCCATCCATCCATCCATCCATCCACCCATCCATCTGTCTATCATCCATCCATCCATCCATCCATCCATCCATCTATCTATCCACCCATCCATCTTGCTATCATCCATCCATCCATCCATCCACCCATCCATCTTTCTATCATCCATCATCCATCCATCCACCCATCCATCTTTCTATCATCCATCCATCCATCCATCCACCCATCCATCTTTCTATCATCCATCCATCATCCATCCATCCATCCATCCATCCATCCATCCACCCATCCATCTGTCTATCATCCATCCATCCATCCATCCATCTATCTATCCACCCATCAATCTTGCTATCATCCATCCATCCATCCATCCATCCACCCATCCATCTTTCTATCATCCATCCATCATCCATCCATCCATCCATCTATCTATCCATCCATCCACCCATCCATCTTTCTATCATCCATCCATTCATCCATCCATCCACCCATCCATCTTGCTATCATCCATCCATCATCCATCCATCCATCCATCCACCCACCCATCCATCTTTCTATCATCCATCCATCCATCCATGTTTCTGGACTGTGGGAGGAAGCTGGAGAACCTGGAGAACCCATGCTGTTTTGTGAGGTGACGATGCTAACCACTGATCCACCGTGCAGCCCCAGGTCCATCTTGTTTCCATGAATTACTCTGGAGAGTTGTCTTGATTAGAGAGCATCTGTGGCAATCGAAGTGAAGTGGACATTGTTTAAAAAGAAAACTCAATGTGGGCACAGATCAGGTTAAACGACCTCTAAAACTCTAATTGTCCCTAGGAGCACGGTGACCTCAATAATTGTTAAATGGAAGAAGTTTAGGCCCATAAAGACTCTTCCTTGGGCTAAAGTGAACAAACCAGTGCTCTTGGTCTGGGTCAGGGATGTGAGAGAGACCTTCAGACACAGCTTCAGAAGTGTTCTACAGAGATGTTGGAAAGACAGCAGCACTTTTACCACCAAGTATTTCTGATCCAGCAACATGATGGAAACCATTCTGTGTACCAGTTATACGACAGCCCACTGGGGTCTTTTATTTAAAACAACATGAGGCCCGTGGGCCAAAAGCGGTCCTCCAGAGGGTCCAATCCGGCCCTCAAAGTGTAAAAATTCCAGAGAAGACATTAACTGCAGATTGTAAATTAGTAAAACTAGAAATTTAAAATCATTTCTAGACTAGACAAGTTGTTTAGATCCTGACTTGTCGTTCGTCTCATGTTGTTGTCGTTTTGTTTCTCATTTTCGTTTTCTTTTTGTCTCGCTTGTGGTTTTTGTCTGATTTTTGTCATTTTGTGTTTTATTTGTTCTTTTGTGTGCCGTCTTGTGTTTTTTTCCTCGTTTTTGTCTTTGTAGCTTTTTTGTTGAATTTGTCTCTTCTTTGTTTTGTTTCGTTTGTCTCATTTTTTGTTGCTTTGTAGCTTTTTTGGTTGAATTTATTGTCTCTTTTTTGATTTGTTTTTTGTCGTTTGTCTCATTTTTTGTCATTTTGTTTCTCGTTTTTGCCGTTTTGTGCTTCCTTTTCATCTCGCTTGTGTTTTTTGTCTTATTTTTTGCCATTTTGTCTTTTGCTTTATTCGTTGTTTTGCGTGCCGTTTTTTTGGTTTTTTGTCTCGTTTTTGTCGTTTGTTTATTTTTTGTCGCTTTGTAGCTTTTTTGATGAATTTTTTCTCGTTTTTGTTTTGTTTCGTGTCGTTTGTCTCATTTTTTGTCATTTTCTGTCTCATTCTTGTAATATTTTGTCTTGTTTTTGTTGTTTTTTGTCAGACTTTTGTCATTTGTCTCATATTTTTGTCGTTTTGTTTCTCGTTTTTGCCATTTTGTGTTTCCTTTTCGTCTCGCTTGTGTTTTTTGTCTTTTTTTGTCATTTTGTGTTTTGCTTTTTTCATTGTTTTGCATGCCGTTTTGTTTTTTGGTCTCATGTTTGTCGTTTGTCCATTTTTTTGTTACTTTATAATTTTTTGTCTAATTTTTTGTCTCTTTTTGGGTTTTTTTGTCGTTTTGTGTCTCATTTTTGCAGCATATTTGTCTTGTCCAGTCCAGTGATGTAAACGACGCTGAGCAGATCATACTGTTCTGCAGATGTATGAACTCACTGAATTACTACCGCTAAAGGAGCAAACACCGGGGAAGGACATTTGTGAGGCTGTTGTGAATTGTTTAAAAGCTGTAACACCATCATTTAATAAGCTAGTTTTTGAAAAAAAAAAGCTCTATTTTAGATCCTTAACTGACGTGTTTTCAGTTTCAGGCATGACAGTTGATTGCTGTAAGCGGTTGAGGAACAAAAAAGAACAGGATGACAGCACAATGGACTTAGTTTTTATGTTTACTCTTATATGTTATATTGATTTCAAAACAGGCTAATTTTTATTTAATATATTTTCCACAAACACGCTGAGAACCCAAACAGACCCACAATGTTCTGCATTTAATTCACTCCTGCAGCTATACGTTCTATTCATTTAATTTCTCTTCTGTCTGTGTGTGAGTTCATCTGCACATGAGTGGGTGTATTTTAGCTTATCCTGCCTGCTCAGGTCACGGTATGAGATGATAATCTGGCCTCGTTGCAAATGTCCCATCCTGAAAACAATGACAGATGACTGCAGATTACAGCTGCAGATTATAGCAGGGGATTGACAATAGGGGACAAATATGGAAGGAGAGGGGGGAAAGGAAGAGATGATTATGGAGGAGTGACATTTACTGAAAGACCAAGACAAAATGTGAATATATAAGAAGATAGCAGTACATATTTATATCAGTAAAAGATTAGGACTCTTCAGGATACAAAAGCATTATAGCTAACAGACAGAAACTAAAAATTTAACCCTCGTGTCGTCCTGCAGGTCAAATTGACCCATTTTAAAGCTTGAAAATGTGGAAAAAAATATATATATTTTCACAGTGAAACTTCTGATGTCAACATTTTTGGGAAATTTCTAAACATTTTTTGGTGGAAAAAAAGAAATGTTTAAAAAATAAATAAATAAATGCTTCTTTAATAAGATTCGGAAAAAAATCAACCAAAATCCAGCAAATTTAGCTGGATTTTGGTTGATTTTTTTCTGAATCTTATTAAAGAAAATATTAGAAGTTTTACTGATTTATATGCAATCACTTCAGATATTTTTAGGATTTTTTTTGGAAGATTTTTACTCATTTTTTGGAAAATATTTACATGAATTTTCTTACAACATTTGGAGGATTGTTAATTTCTTGAATAAAACTTTTAAGGAAAACCTTTAAGGAATTATTGGAATTTTCTTCCTGAAAAGTTAAAGCCTCTTATTCAGGGGTGTCCAACTCATTTTAGTTCAGGTTCCACATTCAGCCCAGTTTGGTCTCCAGTGGACCAGTTTTACTATATGATCAAAATGACAAAAGTCAGATAAAAAAGACAAAAAACCCCAACAAAAACAAGACTAAATATTATGAAAATGAGACACAAAATGTCAAAAAATTAAACAAATGACAAGAAATAAACCAAAAACGAGACAAAAAATTAGACAAACAAGTTACAAAGCAGCAGAAAAATGGATAAATGACAAAAATGAGACAAAAAACACAAAACGGCACGCAAAACAATGAATAAAGTAAAACACAAAATGACAAAAATAAGACAAAAACACAATCGAGACAAAAAGTAAACACAAAATGACAAAAACATGAGATGAACCACAAGTCCGACAAAAAACAACAAAAACAAGACAAAATCAGACACAAAATGACAAAAATTTGACAAATGACACAAAACAAAAAAGAGCCAAAAAGTTTGACAAAAAAGTTACAAAGCAACTAAAAATGGACAAACGACAAAAACGAGACAAAAAAACAGAAAATGACAAAAACGGCACACAAAACAACGAATAAAGCAAAACACAAAATTACAAAAATAAGACAAAAACCACAAGCGAGATGGAAAGGAAACACAAAATGACCAAAACGAGAAACAAAATGACGAAAACATGAGATGAATGTCAGACCAAAAAAAATCAAAAATCCGACAAGAACAACAAAAATGAGACGAAATATTACAAAAATGAGACACAAAATGACAAAAGAACAATGAACAATCTAGTATTTTACTTTATGATCAAAACAACTTGTCATGGTCTAGAAATGATTTTAAATTTATAGTTTTACTAATTTATAATCTGCAGTTATTGTCTTCTGTGGAATTTTTACACTTTGAGGGCCGGATTGGACCCTCTGGAGGACCGCTTTTGGCCCGTGGGCCGCATGTTGGACACCCCTGCTGTAGAGGGAAGCTCCAGCCGACGTTCTGCCTCCCAGCTACCATCCTTCTGATCCTCACAGCCTCCTCCTCCTCATGGAGGCTCCACTTTCACTCTCCAAAATCATGAAGGCTCCGCTGCAGTCTCACCTATTCCTGGGTTAACCAACTCCACTTCAACTTCTGGCTGAAGAAAACCTCTCCAGTACCTGAGCTGGCCAGCACCTTCCTGATTCTGGTCTTTATTGATGCCTGCTCTGTGTCTGAACCTTTGTCTGAGTCTGAACTGACTTGTTCTTCTCCCGTTCTGGTCCCAAGTCTGGCTTGGTAAGTTCCTCTCCTTTACCTGGACCTGCCCTCGAGTCATCCAGCACCAAGTCCATGGTCCTGCACTGGTCGACTGATGTCAAGCCAAGACCCTGCCAGTCGATCAACACCAAGACGTGGCCAAGGTCTGAGTGGCCTGAAAAAGGCCAGAAATGGGTTAACAACTTAAAGCTGTTCTGCAGCAATGGAGATTGATGAAGCCTTGAAAGTTGGAGCTACCAAATCCTACAGGAGTCCCAACTTTTCTAGATTCCTTCCAACCCCCTCTGTCTGCATAAAGTAGTGCTGGAACCCACCGTGGAACCCTCCAGAGTATTACTAGAACAGAAAGTACTGCAGAAAGTAATGTGTTGCTGTAAAAATGGAGAGGAAAAGGCAATTAGCAATAGAAGAGAGACAGATCATCAGAACACTTCAACATGGTCTTTATGCAGAGAGGAAGCAGTTCAGGTGTCAGTGAGTCCAGTTTTCTTCACCATCAAAAGGCTCAGAAACTGGAGGAAACTCTGGCAGGAAAAGGTCTGGAAGACCCAAAGCCACAACAGAACCAGAAGACCAGTTCCTGAGAGTCACCAGCTTGGTGATAAGAGCTCACAGGACAACAGCTTCAATCAGCTTCATAGAGGTTGTAGGAAGAAGTTTAACTGTGGAGAGAAGACTTGGAGCTGCAGGTTTGACAGGTGGAGTTGCAGCAGAAAGCTGTTGTTCAGACGTCAGAATCAGAAAAAGAGGCTTCCTGGACCATGAAACACCATCAATGGACTGCTGAAGACTGGAAGAAGGTCTTATGGACTGATGAAAGGACGGTTCCTCAGTGTGGGACGTCAACCGTCCAACATGGAGGAGGAAGCGTGATGGTCTGGGGCTGTTCTGCTGGACCCAGGGTCGGTGACAGAGTGAGAGGTCTTTTAGTGTCATTTTTACATCTTTTAGTGTCATTTTTACATCTTTTAGTTTCGTTTTTTTCATCGTTTAGTGTCATTTTGGATGTTTGGGGTCATTTTTGGATCTTTCAGTGTCATTTTTGGATTTTTGGGGGGTAAATTTTGGACTTTTGGGGTAATTTTTGGATCTTTTGGGGTAATTTTTTGCATCTTTTAGCGTCATTTTTACATCTTTTAGTGAGATTTTTGGATTTTTTTAATTAATTTTTTTGATCGTTTAGTGTCATTTTGGATGTTTGGGGTCATTTTTGGATCTTTCAGTGTCATTTTTGGATTTTTGGGGGGTAAATTTTGGACTTTTGAGGTAATTTTTGGATCTTTTGGGGTAATTTTTTTGCATCTTTTAGCGTCATTTTTACATCTTTTAGTGAGATTTTTGGATTTTTTAATTTTTTTTTATCTTTTAGTGTCGTTTGTGCGTCTTTTAGTGTGTGACATTGACCCTCAAACATGGAGGAGGAAGCGTGAAATGGCTACCACAGCATTCTGCAGCACCATGCAGTACCCTCTGGTATGTTCCAAGTAGGTCAGGGGTTCATCCTACAGCAGATAATGAGCCAGAACATCAGTCCAAGCTCTGCCAGAACCACCTTAGGAACAAAGAACCAGATGGTTGAAAACATGGAGTGGCAGCACAGTGTCCAGACCTAAACCCCATGGAGCTGGTTTGGATGAACTGGACAGAAGAATGAAAGCAAAGAACCTACAAGAACCACACATTTATGGAAACTTCTGCTGCAGAGTTGGAAGAACTTTCTGAAGAATATTTGATATCCATTGAGGAAAGAATGCCATGAGTGTGTTTTATGCTTTCATTTCAGAGAACAATGAGGCATAATATGCAGAATTTCCAATCAAAACCTGGAAAAAATTGGGCTGGTCTAAAACTTTTGACAGGTAGTGTTCATGTGCTTCGATGATATTAATGGAATCAGAAGTTATGTAATTCGAAAATGGAAAACCGCTGAGTGACTGTATATGCAGTGTGGTGGAAGGAGGTGAAGGTCTATTTAGTGAAATGCTCATATGCTGATGTTTTTCATTTTTTCTCCTTCCTCTGTTAATCTCTACTCTCAGTGTCACATCCATTGTTCTCTAAGCCCCTTCTGCTGCTCTATTACTATTCTAGTACTGTCCCATGACCAGCCTCTCTCTGTCTGTATCTGTTGCAGAAGGATGATTGGAGGAAGATACATACCCTAATGAGCCACAACACTAAAGCCACCAGCTTAATATTATGTAGGACCCTCGTGATGCCAGAATAGCCCTGATCCATTGAGGTCTGCAGTCATCAGACCTTTAAAGGTGTGCTGGTTTATGTACCTGGCACCGAGACGTTAGCAGGAGATCATTAGATTCTCATCCAGGCTGAGGTCTGGGGAATTTGAAAGTCAACTTTGAAATCCGTTTTTTATGTTCCTCAAACCATCCCTGAGCAATGTTTGCAACATGGCAGGTCACACTTTCATTGGGGAATACTGTTTCCAGGAAGCGTGTACATGGTCAGTACCAATGTTAGGTAGGTATATGATGGCCAGGACCCAAGGATTTCCAGCCTGGGACCAGTTTTGGTTCATACTAGCTATGAACAGCAGGAGCCCATCACAGTTTTCTCACCGTCACAATTAGACTCCATGCTTTCCTGCTTTAACCAGCTTCAAGAACGGATTGTTCACTTGCTTTAGTTCCATTTCTTGGCAGTTGCGATTGTAATAAAGATAGTTAGTGTTTTTTGGTTTGTTTATCATTGGTTTTAATGTTGTGGCTGATCGATGTGCACAAATTAAACTATGTCAAAATTTGGCATCTTGATGAAATTTCGTGTCCCAGAAACTGTCCTGAACGGCAAGAAAGATTCACCTCACAGAATTTGCTCAAGCTCATGCAACACTAAATAAGTTTGGCAAAACAGCCACATGCAAGATGTTTGATTCATTCATTCATTGAGACAATGGGAAGGAATTGGAAAATGGGTTGTTTAAGAAACTACAAAGTTAGAATGGGGAACAACATTCAAGAACAAGACAAGAACATCCCCAGTCCAAACCCAGCAGAGCATTTTAACAGAGCCCTGGTGAGCATGCGTCAAACACTGGAACAGGCATAAAAACCAAACGGAAAGAATTGCTTTAACATGGAAACCACCATTATACACCTAAAGTGTTCATGAATTAACAGGATTTCCCCATTTTCTTTCTGCTTATTGGGACAGAGCCCCCTTTGCCTTTTGACCTCATGTTTCCTAGAGAAAGAATAAATCCTCAGTCTCTTGCAGGATGTGCTGAAAAATCTCAGTGTAGGAAGCCCATAGCATCCAAAGAAAAACATCCAAAGGGTATAGACTTCTGTAGGGGAACCTGGAGGCCACATGTGAGTCCAGAAACCCTCAACAAGAAGAGGCTCAGAAAAGGCTCATGCCTTGTAGGAAAGTCAGTTGCATCTAGTTAGAGAAGAGGAACAGTCTAGTGTGTTGTAACGCCTTGTCCTTACCGTCAGGTTTCTCCTAGACACTCTAGACTACAAATGAGGATGAGTATGATGTGTGGATGTGTAAGCGCCATTTTGTAACATGAAAAACTTAAATTGTTGCACTTAATTGTGATCCTGTGAGGCTTCCGTAGGCTTGGAATGCAGCCTTGAAGAAAAATAAAGCCAAAAGTGTTTTGTTCTGTCACAATAAACAAACCACATCAACCAGGATTCATCTTTACCAAGAATGACATAAAGAAATGTAGAATCACCCCAGTAGGAAGGAAGGGACTTAGAAGTACACATTCATAGTAGGGCTGGGACTTTAACGCGTTAATTTCGATTAATTAATTACAGCGAAAATAACGCGTTAAAAATAATAACGCAATTACTTGCACCCTCCTCAGTTCCCTCATTTCTGGCACACCGGTAACTCTGATGAACACTCCAGCCCAGTAGGTGGCGGTAATGAACCTGAAGTCCGTTTGTAGCCATGAAGAAGAAGCACAGGAAGTACTGAGTGAAGTCAGGCTCTGGTGAACAGTGAAGGAAGACCAGATTGAGCTTGTTGGGCAGAAAGTTTTCTTTTAAAAATCTTCCTGATGGCAGCTTGGATAAAAGCCTGGTTGTGTGCAAATTGTACAACAAAGAGTTTTCTGATCACTGCGTCACTTCAAGCCAACGGTATCACCTCAATGTAAAACATGTTGCTGTTAGCACCAGAGCTAACGTTAGCTACGAGTCATGCTAACGGCTAACGGTGGAGCCATCCCATAATAGACCACTTTTCTAGACAGTGCTTGAGTTTACAGAAAGTCTTCAAATGTTGAATAAAATCACTATAATTTCACTTAGATTTGCAGTAATCTGTGAATGTAGCAGACAGATGAAAAATGCAGATAAATAGAAATGAAACATTTTTGTGGTTTAAGTTTTTACTCCGTCGAGGCTCTGCCTCCTTGGAGGAGGAAGAACCTAAACAACAAAAATATCTCTTTTAATAACTTAATTATTAACTTTTTGTTTATAAAAAAATTGCATAAATAAAAATTGATATTCCTATAAAGAGAACCATCAAAATTCCACCATTTATCAGACCCAGAAAAGATGAAAACAGAATGAATCTCTGGATTTTCAACTTTCTGAAGCTCCTTGAACTACTTATGCTGATTTTATGTGCCATACAGTGGAAAAAACAACTAAATTCAGGCTTTAAGTCATCAAAATCACTTTTTTCTATATGTCCCATTTTCCTTTTTTAAAATGAAATTTAAATTATAAACACGTATATGTCTGTTCATTGATTCAACTGTCAACCACAATTTGATTTGAATTGAAAAACTTCACTTATTGTGTCAAATATTGCTATTTGACAAAACTGCAATTATTACGATTAATTAATTACACAGCCTGTAATTAATTAGATTAATTTTTTTAATCGTGTCCCACCACTAGTTCATAGTAATACTGCAAATTTTAATTCTAGAATTCATGTATTTTTAATATTTCTTAAGGAATACATTTGCAATAAGTGAGTTGTCACGTGACAGAAATGTATTTCTTGTACTTAATGATACAAAGAACTACACATTACAAAATAAATAACCATAAGAGCAGACACAATGTGAAAAAGACACAAAAAATGTAATGAATAGTCTGAAAATGAACAGCATGTAAAATGCTAGTATAAATTAGGGATAGTGAAATGGTACATATGGCCAAATATACCTTATTAATGGAGTGGGGAGGCCTGCTAGCTTATTACCCAGTGTGAGGTTGGGGGTTAAGACGGGGACTCTGCTACTTTTGAACTCTCTTGGTAATAATAATTAATGTTAGACTTCAGATCTGTGTATTTCTGTTTGGTTAGAGTAATCTAGTTAGGGTTTTGTTTTACCAATATTTTCTTTGTCAGTGCAGTTTAGACTAAATGTGCAAAACCTTCCAGTGGAAGTTCCTTTGGTTGTGTTTATTAATTTTTAATTAAAGAGCACCGTCTGCCCTCTGTCCCTCCTTTTGGTCTTCTGAATATTAGGTTAAATCCCTGATTTTCTGTTTCAAACAGCATCCAGCAGCTGTCTCATTGCTGCTCTAGCTCTTCCTAGGTTTGTGGACTCGTTTGGGGTGTTCAGTCCAGAGCTGATCAGCTGGTTGATAGACTGAAGGGTTGGTTTTGTGCACACACCACGGCAGCTATCTTTGATTTGGAGCAGCGTGTTACCAGCCTCTACCTCTAGTTAACTGAGTGCTGTTTGCTGCAGATCACAAGTCATTCTGAGAGCAAACTGTTAAACATAAGCTTAAAGCTCTAGTGGTAGGTAAGATAATGGAAGTGAAGGTGATAATTTTGTCTGTGCCTACTGTCTTCAGCCATACACTGGAAAAAATGCCCCCCTCAAAACAAGAAAAACAAACTTATTTCAAGGAACTTTTACCTTGAAATAAGTGAAAAAATCTGCCAATAGAACAAGTGAAAAATGGCTTGTTAAGATTTCTTGAAATAAGATATGATATTTAGAATCTTGAGATCTCAAAATTAGCTGGGAAAACTTATTTTTTAAGCTCTATTTTACCAGGATTGTCAAGCTTAGGTGTCTTAAAATAAGCCAGATATGCTAAAAAAAAAAAAAAAAAAAAAGTAGCAGTTTTTCACTGAAAAATAGATTTTTGCTTTCATGTAACCTCCTAATTTGAGATGTATTAACCCTCCTGTTGTCTTCATTTACAGGCACCAAAAAATATTCAGTCCTTGTCTGAAAAAAATCCAAAAACCCAAAAATTCAGCAAGAAAATTTGCAAAACCTTCAGGAAGAAAATTCCAATAATTCCTTAAAAGATTCCCTTAAAAGGTTTATTTTAAGAAAATCCCCCAAATTTGGCAAGAAAATTCTTGTAAATGTTTTCAAAAAATAAGTAAAAATCTTCAAAAAAAAAATCCTGAAAATATCTAAAGTGATTCCATTACATACCAGTAAAACTTCTAATATTTTCTTTAAGAACATTCACATAAAAATCTACCAAAATCCAGTGAAATTCACTGGAATTGGGGTTTTTTTTGTGTGAATGTTCTTCAAGAAACATTTTTAACATTTCTCTTTTTCCACCAAAAAATGTTCAAAGATTTCCCAAAAATGTTGAAAATGTGGACATCAGAAGTTTCACTCTGAAAATATATTTTTTTCCCACGTTTTCAAACTTTAAAATGGATCAATTTTGACCCGCAGGACGACACGAGGGTTAAACTTATTTTGAGTTTTCTTGTAAAATTCAACTCAAAACAAGATAATTTCAAGATTGTTCGACTTAACAAGATATTTAACATGCATTGTCTTAAAACAAGTCCCTCCATCTGCTGAAATGTCTCTTGTTAAGTGGGATGAGACATTTTGACTAAAAATAAGACAAATAGACTGAATTTTTTGCACTGTAAGGGTTCGAGAACCCTTCACATTTGTCCAGGTGCTGCTGTGGATGTAGGCGGAGGTCAACCTTCTTCATTTCAATCCACTTTAACCTGATTTTTCTGAGTCTTGAGATAAGGCTTGGCTGAAAGTGCGCCCAGCTTGAAGCCCAAGTGAAAGTACAAGCTAGACATCCACAGCTGGACCTTGAGATTAAAACGTTGGAGATTAAAGCTGAAGCAGTCGTGTGTAAAATGGAGTTAGAATCCTAGGCTGCTTGAATACCAATTGACACGTTCCACATTACTCAGTTTTTCCCTCCTGCTTCAATGTAAACTAAGTGGCAAAGCCCAAGAGGTTGTACCCATGCTCCCTTTTAAGGCTAGCCTACATTATAACATGAAGAACGCTGCTAGACTGCAAATTTATAAATGGATGCCTGAAGCTTCCCAACAAATATTCAGAAATCAGAAAGACTCCTTGCCAGAGAAAACTGAACTCTATTTGAGAAATGGCAGGCAGCTTCCAAAGTTGATGGTTTTGAATCTCTGCAGGAACTACTACTGTGAGATGTTCATCAGAGCATGTTGTTGTTTATCACAATGAACAGAACATGACTTCACTTTCGCCTGCTGCTACAGTGGCTGGTGAGTACGTTTTAACACCCAAAGCATCCTTTCTTTTATTAATGAAAGGTCCCATGGTAATCCTGTACAGCCATGTCCCCTGTTAAGCCCATTAGCCCAAAGGGGGAGAGCTGTGAGTGCTGTTATTGTTAGAAACCTGGACATCATTGCAGACTGTGTGATGCTGAAGTGTAAAGCCCAGCAGAATCTACAGAAGCCGAAAGGTGTGGGATTGATCCAAGCATCGCCCCGCAGCCAGACTACTGTCAGTGATGATCAGACATTTGAAAAGCTGACAATTTAATTCAACTCCATTTTATTTATACAACACCAATTCACAGCATTCGTCATCTCATAGCACTTAACATAGTAACTTGAAGACCTTACAAATTTTAAAACAGACAGCAGAGAACCTAACAATCCAAAGTTTCCTTTGGATTCTCTATGAGCAAGCAAAGAAAACCCTCTGATGAGCTCCCACAATCACCGACATGCTTGAGTCGCTGTCCTCTAAGTTATATCCAGCATGTGTAGTCACCCGTACCCAGTTGCACAAAAATGTACATAGTTCTTTGTCCAAAACTGTAATCATGTCAGCTCTTTCAGGTGAAGAATGCTTCCCAATCTCACTCCAAACCAGTGAAGCTGGAGTGATCTGCTGTGGAGCCATAGCCTCTGGATGGTGTGTCCTTTCCTATAACCTGAAATCAGTTGTGCGCTGCTCAAAAAGCTCATCTGAAAAGGTAATCTGACCTAAGCAGCACTCCATCGTCTCCTTCTGGGTCAGATAGTCCTTCCACAGCCTGGAGGTGTGTTTGAGGTCATTGTCCTGTTGGACAATAAATGATGGTCCAACTAAACCAAACCAGATGGGATGTCATGTCGCTGCAAGATGCTGTGGTAGCCATGGTGGTTCAGTGTTCCTTCAGTTTGGAATAAATCCCCAACCATCACACCTCCTCCTCCATGCTTCACGGTGGGAACCATGCATGTAGAGACCATCTGTTCACCTTTTCTGGTCTCACAAAGACACGACAGGTGGAACCAAAGATCTCACATTTGGACTCATCAGATCAAAGCCCAGATCTCCACTGGTCTAATGTCCATTCCTGGTGTTTGTTGGTCCAAACTAATCTCTGCTGCTTGTTGCTTTTCCTTAGTAGTGGTTTCTTAGCAGCTATTGGACCATAAAGGCCTGATTGGTTCAGTCTCCTCTGAACAGTTGATGTAGAGATGTGTTTGCTACTAGAACTCTGGGTGGCATTTATCTGGACTCTAATCTGAGCTGCTGTTAACTTGACATTTCTGAGGCTGGAGACTCGGATGAACTTCTCCTCAGCAGCAGAGGAGACTCTTGGTCTTCCTTTCCTGGACAGTCCTCATGTGAACCAGTTTGGTGGTAGAGCTGGATGGTTTTTGTGACTGCATTTGGGGATACATTCAAAGTCCTCGTGGGTTCCTGGGTAGGTCCTAGATGGTTCCTGGTAGGTTCCTGGGTAGTTCCTAGATGGTTCCTGGTAGGTTCCTGGGTAGTTCCTAGATGGTTCCTGGTAGGTTCCTGGGTAGTTCCTAGATGGTTCCTGGGTAGTTCCTAGATGGTTCCTTGAGGATTCATTCAAAGTTCTTGAAATGTTCCTGATGGACTGACCTTCATGTGTTAATGATGGACTTCCTTGTAGGTTCCTGGGTAGTTTCTAGATGGTTCCTGGTAGGTTCTTGGGTAGTTCCTAGATGGTTCTTTGTCAGTTCCTGGGTAGTTCCTCAATGGTTCGTTGAGGATTCATTCAAAGTTCTTGCAGTTTTCCAGACAGACTGACCTTCAGTTCTTAAAGTAATGATGGACTGTTGTTTCTCTTAGCTGATTGGTTCTTGTCATAATATGGATTCTAACAGTTGTCAAATAGGGCTGTCAGCTGTGGACCAACCTGACTTCTGCACAACACAACTGATGGTTCCAACCCCATTAAGAACGCAAGAAATTCCACTAATGAACCTTGACAAGGAACACCTGTGAAGTGAAACCATTTCGGGTTCTACCTCATGAAGCTCATTCTGAGAAGGCCAGGAGTGTTCAAAGCAGGAACCAAAGCAAAGAATCTAAAATATAAAACATTTTTAGAGTTATTTCACAATTGTTTGCTACATAATTCCATATATCTTGCTTCGCAGTTTTGATGCATTCCATCTGTATCTACAATGTAGAAAGTAGTAAAAATAAAAATAAATCATTGAATGAGACGGTGTGTCCAAACTTTTTACTGGTAGTGTATGTCAGCTTTTACATCCTCTTATTTTGCAATGATAAAATGGAACAGAATGGAGATCTGACCACACCAGGTGTACAGTCCAGAGTGTTTACACTGGACTTACTGGATTGTTAAGATTAATCATTTCTCATTATGACACATGCTGAATTAACACTCCTAACTTGACTATATAAGTATAATTATATGTATAATTATAGCAGACACTCTTATTAGACACATAGACACAGCGAGGCTTTTAGGAAACCAAGAGAGACACATGTTCAAATAATGGGGGAAGGGTGAGGAAGGAGAAAATGAGAACAAGAAAACAAACTTCCAAGAAAAAAGAGAGTCATGAAGAATAGGAGGGAGGAGGGGCATGAGGGGATTATTTACTGATTCAAAAGAATAAATCCGTATCGTGTGAATCTGCCACAGAGAGAGAAGAGGTTTAGAGCAGCAGCAAACCAGCAAGGACGAGCCAGACGGATAAAAAAGACCATGTAACTGTTTGCTTTTTAATAGAAATTATATATATATTACATATTTTTTGCATTTTAATGGTCCCTTTTGGAATCAGCGATATGACTATTAATCATTTTAAAAAGCCGTGAGGAAGAGATTGGATCTGGAACTGGAATAGACAGATGCAGGTGGGTAAAAGTAGAGGAGCATGTGTGAATGTGTGCTTTTGCTTCTGTTCTGAGGCCATAAATCACTTGTTTTTAGTGTGGTGAGTTTCTTAAAGGCTGGAGTCCTGTTAGATTTAGGTTAAGATTAGGGTTAAATAATTAAGAACTGTAATTAGCTATGGTTCCAGGAAAATAATGGAAGCCCATGTAATGTGCATGTGTGTGTGTATTTGTGTGTGTGTGTGTGTGTGTGTGTGTGTGTGTGTGTGTGTGTGCGTGTGTGCGTGTGTGCGTGTGTGCCTGCTCAAAGTGATTGTTGTCATTATGAGAATACCTCCATTCACACATACTTGCTATATTTTTTCAATTTCAATTCAATTCAATTCAATTTTATTTATATAGCGCCAATTACAGTCAAATTGTCTCAAGACGCTTTACAGAACCCATATGCCTGAACCCCCAGAGCAGCCCTAAGGAGACAGTGGCAGGAAAACACCCTTTTAACAGGGAAAAAAACCTCCAGCAGAACCTGGCTCTAATGTGGGGAACCCATCTGCTGCTGGCCGGACGGGTTGAGAGGGACAGAAGAGATAGAGGGGTAGAGATAGAGGGATAGAGGTAGAGAGGTAGAGGTAGAGATAGAGAGGTGGGGGGACACAAGGACCATAAAACACACAGTATAATACATGCATGATAAGACAGATGATACATGCAAAGTACAACTAACATGGAAACTGATTATAGTTTACTGCTATGATGTACAGCTCTGGCATTAAATATACTACATATATAGCTGGTGGTAAATTCAAAAATATGTAGATGAGCAGATCAAGTATAGTAAGGGCAATGCAGAGTAGATTGATGGAAATGGGCAGCTTTCTCTCAACATGCTGAGGTTAACTGGTGATTCTAAATTGTCAGTAGGTGTGAATGTCGGTGTGATTGTTTGTCTCTATGTGTAGCCCTGTGATAGACTGTTACCTGTCCAGGTGTTCCTTTGCCTTCAGTCAGCTGGGATAGACTCCACCCCCCATGACCCTAATGAGGATTAAGCAGTGTATAAATGGTGGATGGATGGATGGATGGATGATGGATGGATGGATGGATGACTTTTCTTAGCAATGGGAAGCTTTTACAAACATGAAACTTCCCATAGAATAAAAATTCATTTTAGCAAATGTAACCTCTGACCTTTCTTACAGTCAGCAGATTTCCAGTCGTCTCTGTGTAATGATGACCTGTTGGGAAAATGCTGTTTGGATGAGGGGATTTTTCTGAGTTGAAATAACGCAAGTGACCACTTTCACAAATTGGCAGCAAGCTCAGTGGGTTAGCTATACCAGCTCTCTTAATAGATACTAAGGTGAGCCATACAATGACAAAAATACACAAAAAACACAAACAAGATCAAAAATGACAAAAGTGAGAAAAAAAGACAAAAAGTAGACAAACAACACAAGCAAAACCAAAAAAAACCTGAACGACAAAAACAATGCACAAACCAATGAATAAAACAAAACACAAAATGACAAAAATAAGACAAAAAACACAAGTGAGACAAAAAGGAAACAAGAAACGACAAAAATGAGAAGCAAAATGACAAAAACATGAGATGAACGACAAAAGCCAGTCAAAAAACAACAAAAACGAGACAAAATATTACAAAAATAAGACACAAAACATCAAAAGAACAATGAACAATCTAGTGTTTTACTTTCTGATCAAAACAACTTGTCATGGTCTAGAAATGATTTTAAATTTATAGTTTTACTAATTTACAATCTGCAGTTAATGTCTTCTCTGGAATTTTTACACTTTGAGGGCCGGATTGGACCCTCTGGAGGGCCGCTTTTGGCCCGCGGGCCGCATGTTGGACACCCCTGGTCCAGACTGTAGCAACATGAGCATTTCATGTTACTAAGACAAATGCATTGCTGAACAGTTTAGTGACATCCATGTGTGGTCTTTGAGTGCCCTCTATTGGTCCTTCAGCGTGATAAAACATAGTCAGCCTTGTTGTCTCTTCAGATCAAAGAACCTTCTTCCAGTTGACCCTGGAGTCTCCCACATACCTTTGGGTGAATTCCAGGTGAGGTTTAACATGAGCCTTTTTCAACAGTGTTTTTTTCTTTGCCAGTCTTCCCTACAGCTCTGACTGGTGAAGAACCCGACAACAGTTGTTGTATGAACATTCTCTCCCATCTGAGCCACTGAAGCTTTTAACTCCTTTAGAGTGGTCGTAGTGTCTTGGTGGCCTCCTTCACAGATCTTCTTCTTGCCCCATCATTCAGTTTGTGAGGAACATCTAGTTCTATACAGATTCAAACAAGTGCCATATTCCTTCCAATTCTTAATGGTGGATGTAACTGAACTCTGGGATGTCCAGTTGGAGATCTTTCTGTAGCCATCTCCTGACCTCTACTTTTCAATGATCTTTTCTCCGAGTTGCTTGGAGTGTTCTTATGTCTTCATGTAACAATTTTAGCTGGACTACTAATGAACCAGAGACTGGACCTTCCAGATACAGGTGTTTTAATACTAAAATCACTGGACACACATCACCTGCACTCAGGTGATCTCCATTTCATCAACTAGCTGGACCTCTGTTGAATTTGGTCAGTCACTTAAAAGAGGGCGAATATTTATGCAATCACTTACTTTACTGTATATATTTTTAATTAATTGACGCGATTTTGTAAAATCATGAAGATATTGAAGTTTTTTTTTTTTTTGCAAATTATTGTCAAAAAAGGCCAATTATAGTGACCATGATTTGTATTTGTACATGTATAAAAGCAACAAAAGTGTGAAACATCCAAAGGGGGTGAATACTTTTTATTGGTATTGTAATATTGTGTAAGGGAAGCAGGTACAAAGTAAATAATATTTCAGACTTCCAGACTGACAGAAGGAGACCAATGGTTGTAAACTGACAACACATTGGATTAATGTGCTATAAGCAGCAAGTAAGTGGAATTAAATAATTCTTTTTGGTTTGCAATTTTATGCTCCCTGCACTGCTCTTTTAGATATACTATGAGTGCCTGTAAAAAGTATTTACCCCCTCCTGAAGTTTTCCCTTTTTATTGTTTTCAAACACTAAATCATGGTGAAGTTAATATTTTGACAAAGTTTACAAAAAGACATAAAATGAAGACATATTTCTACAAAGTAAGGGTTATTTAATTCAACACATATAGTGAAATTCACAAGTGAGATTCTTTACTGTTGGCTTGCGTGATACATAACTTGTTGATTTTTTTGGTTTGTTTTTCAGCTCACTGATGCTCCATTTCACATCTATCCTGTGCTCACAGGCATTACGAACTACGTTACTAACTCTGACTCATATAATAATTATAATTGTAATAATAATAAGAGAATACATGTTTAAAATCAGTTCAATTCAAAAAACTTTATTTGTCCCCTGGGGGCAATTTAAGGTTTAGTTTAGCACGTTGAGTATGATTCCTTACATACAGTGTTTTGCTAGTATAATAATTTATGATACTTTTACTTAATTTAATTTGTAACAATAATTGTTTAATTTGATTCACCATTCAGTCTAATATGACGTGTCATGCATGGAGTGGGAGCGATTACAGCGGTGCAGAGCTCAGTAATGGCGCTTTTTCCATTAGTACCTACTCTACTCTACTCCGTTTAAGTCGTTTTCCATTCCAGTTGAGCACCACCTCATCGTGGGTGGAGTCGTCAAGATTTGTTAAGATTTTTATCCTGCACCTTCTGCTATGTTTGCACTGAAAAGGAGAAGCTCTCCAATCTCGTTGTACACAGTATAATGACAATAAAGCACATTCTTCTATTCTCTTCAAATTGTAAGAAGCAGCGAGCACAAAACACACTTTAGACCTTTTCCAGCTTCTCCTGACACCGCTTCATTGTCCTGCTGTATCTGTGGACGTCCGTCCACTCAGAGACCTCCTGATAAACTTTCTCCGTCCAGCTCCCTCTGGATTCTTTGGTCCGCCACCAAAGACAGAAAAGTCTCGACCCCTTCATTCGCCCACGGTACAGGTCTGGTTGACATATTCAAATCTTGCCAAATTCCATGAAGAGCAATGCGCACCGTCGCTGTTGCCAGTTTTTTTTTTTTTAAAGAAATGCTGGGTTTGGTTTTCGTGAAGGAGTGGCTGTCGTGTGTCATCACTCCCTGTCCAATCAGTGTCCTGCACTCTGTAGACGTCACATTATCGGCTCCACTCAGCTCGCTGGGAACCCCGGCCCAGTAGGAACTAAAATAGTAGCTGGTACCAGGTACTACGTCCTGATGGAAAACCTCACAAACCCAGTAGAGTCCAGTAGGTGCTGGTGGAAAAGCACCATAAGATGGCAGCTGTTCCTATGCCTGCAGGTGCTGGAACAGAGATTTCCGTAGTGCCCCCTAGAGTAAGGGAGGGCAAACAGACTGGCCAGGGTATGAGGGGTCCCTTGCAATGCCTCATGACCTCTGCAGGTATCAGTAGTGTTACGCAGCCCAGCAGGAGGGAGTGGTGTACTGGTGATATGTTGGTCAACCTGCAATGAAACCATATCAGACTGTGATGTTGATGGCTGATCCTCACTGCTGCCCAGCTCCTCATCTGGTTCCCAAGTCTGGTCCTGGTCCAGTCTACACCTCTCTTGTTCCTCTGTCAGAACACTGATTCTCCTACTCATAAAGCTTGTATCTATAGTGGTGCCTCGTCTATCGCAGGGGTTACGTTCTGCTTCCCATTCAACTTTTAGAAACTCTGGGAACGACAAGTAAGCCTGCAGTCTGCGAGCGAGAGTTCTGCTAGGATAATATGGTACTATCAGGTCTTTGAGATATGATGGAGATTGGTTGTTAAGAGCTTTATATGTCAGAAGAAGGATTTTGAATTCTATTCTAGATTTAACAGGAAGCCAATGAAGAGAAACCAGTACAGGAGAAATATGATCTCTCTTGCTAACTCCTGTCAGTACTCTGGCTGCAGCGTTTTGGATCAGCTGTAGATGTTTGAGAGCTTTTGGGACAACCTGATAATAAGGAATTACAGTAGTCAAGCCTAGAAGTAACAAATGCATGGACTAGTTTTTCTGCATCACTCTGAGACAGGATGTTCCTGATTTTCACAATATTTCTCAGGTGGAAAAAGGAAGTCCTGCAGATTTGTTTTATGTGTGAGTTAAAGGACATGTCCTGGTCAAAGATAACACCGAGGTTCCTCACAGTAGTACTGGAGGCCAATGTAATGCCATCCAGAGTAACTATATGCTTTGAAAGCAATTCTCTAAGATGTTCGGGGCCAAATACAATGACTTCAGTCTTGTCTGAATTTAGTAGTAGGAAATTATAGGTCATCCAGGTCTTTATGTCCTTAAGACAATCTTGCAGTCTGCCTAGCTGATTAGTTTCATCTGGCTTCATAGATAAATACAATTGAGTGTCGTCAGCGTAACAATGGAAATTAATACAGTGCTTCCTAATAATATTGCCTAAGGGAAGCATGTATAATGTGAACAGTATTGGTCCTAAGACAGAACCCTGAGGAACTCCATGATTAACCCTAGTATGCTCAGAAGAGTCATTGTTGACATACACAAACTGGAACCTGTCTGATAAGTAGGATTTAAACCAGTCCAGTGCTGTCCCTTTGATGCCAATACAATGTTCTAGTCGCTGTAATAAAAGTTTGTGGTCGATTGTATCGAATGCTGCACTAAGGTCCAATAAAATAAGTATAGAGACCAGTCCATTATCTGACGCTATGAGAAGGTCATTAGTAACTTTCACCAGAGCTGTTTCTGTGCTATGATGCACTCTGAAGCCTGACTGAAACTCTTCAAACAAGCTATTCCTTTGTAAATGTTCACATAATTGATTTGCAACTGTTCTTTCCAGAATTTTAGAGAGAAATGGGAGGTTGGAAATTGGTCTATAGTTGGCTAAAACATCTGGATCTAGAGTGGGCTTTTTAAGTAAAGGTTTGATTACAGCAACCTTAAAAGCCTGTGGTACATAGCCTGTTACTAGAGAGAGATGAATCAGATCTAACATTGAGGAATTAATTAAAGGTAAAGCCTCCTTGAACAGTCTAGTTGGGATAGGATCTAAAAGACATGTCGATGGTTTGGATGTAGAAACTATTGAAATGAGTTCAGAGAGATGTATGGGAGTGAAAAGTTCTAGTTCTAAATATCCATCTGGTCTTACAGCCAATTCTAAAGCATCTGTACTCGATGATACATCTGTGACATTTGTAGGAAGGGCCAGATTAATTTTTTCTCTAATCGTAATAATTTTATTTGTAAAGAAGCTCATGAAGTCGTTACTGCTCAAAGCTAAAGGAATACAAGGTTCAACAGAGCTCTTTCTTTTTTACAGGTGCAACACTATCAAATGTTGTACGCAGTGAGGCTGCAGCATTATTAACAATATAATCCACTTCTGTGGGGGTAAAATTATAATATTTCCCTTCCATTTTACCAGTAAGTGGTGCTAAACTAAATAGGATGTCTGAGCTTCTCCCCCTATCTCTAAGGCTGAGCCCAGACACCCTATGGAGGAAGCTCATTGCAGCTGCTTGTATCCATGATCTCATTCTTTGGGTCACTACCCAGAGCTCATGATAGGTGAGGGCTGAAATGTAGATGGATGGTAAACTGAGAGCTTCTCCTTGCATCTCAGCTTGCTCTTCACCTGCATTTCTGCTGATGCTGCACCAATCCTCCTGTCCATCTCACGCTCCATCTTCCCATCACTCGTGAACAAGATCCGGAGGTACTTGAACTTCTTTGCATGGGGAAGCAACTCCCCCCAACCCAGAGGAAGCAATCCACTTTGGATAAAACACCAATGTTGTATACGCAGTCCAATGCTGTGAAGGATGCACAGAGTCATAAATAGGAGAGACTAAACAACAACTCCACAAGTGCATCCTCAGGACAAGACTCAGCAGTTCACCTGCATCTGAAGGATAAAAGACATTCCTTTGAGGACAGCAGTGTCCACCTTTTGGACAGAGAGGACAGATGAGATGGTTGGAGAGAGGAGTGAAGGAAGCTGTCCAGTCCAGTGCTGTCCCTTTAATGCCAATACAATGTTCTAGTCGCTGTAATAAAAGTTTGTGGTCGACTGTATCTAATGCTGCACTAAGGTCCAACAAAATAAGTATAGAGACCAGTCCATTATCTGACGCTATGAGAAGGTCATTAGTAACTTTCACCAGAGCTGTTTCTGTGCTATGATGCACTCTGAAGGCCTGAGTTAGGAAAATAAAAATGGATTTCATGCATGGAAGATGGGGATGCTATTACAAACACTGCGGGGTTGGAATGGATCAGCTTACACTGTGGAAAAGGACACAAATTGTGTGGTGCAAATATACAGAATATCCATTATCCATCCATTATCTATCCACCGCTTAATCCTCACTAGGGTCGCGGGGGGGTGGAGCCTATCCCAGCTGACTCAGGCGAAGGCAGGGGACACCCTAGACAGGTCGCCAGTCTGTCGCAGGGCTACATATACAGACAAACAATCACTCTCACATTCACACCTACGGGCAATTTAGAATCATCAATTAACCTCAGCATGTTTTTGGACTGTGGGAGGAAGCCGGAGTACCCGGAGAAAACCCACGCATGCACAGGGAGAACATGCAAAGTCCATGCAGAAAGATCCCAGGTCCGAGCTGGGACGTGAACCAGGGACCTTCTCGCTGCAAGGTGAAAGTGCTAACCACTACGCCACTGTGCAGCCCCATATACAGAATATATCCCCTTAAAATTATTGATGTTAAATAGGGCATGATTATAACTTCCTAAACAGTGCACATGACACACAACATACAGTTAAAAAGACGTCAAAGCAGCTGTGATTCCACTCTGTTCATCATCTGCAAAGACAACTCAACCTCTGTGCTGAAGTGTTATTGAGGTTTAGACACAGAAAAGTTTCATTTCCACTCATATTGTGTTTCAGGAGGTCTGTTGTGATGGCGGGTGTCAGCCGGTTCCATGTGTTGTGGAGAAGAACAGCGGAGTTGCTGCTCTTTTGGATGTCAATATTGGGTAAGTCTCTCTATCTCAATTATTATCTGTCTGAGGCTAAACAGGGTCAGTGTTCATTTCACCTTCAAAGCTGTTCACTTCCTGTTGTTATTTTTGTTCTGCTGTGTTCAGGCATGAATTCCTTCACATCGTTGTCATATTTTCATTTTTCTGTGATGTGGCTTTCAAGCATTAATTTTCAAAAGTATGACACAGGATGCTATTTCTAGTAGAAAAGTCCGTTCTTCAAGCTTCACACTTCCACTTTCTACTGATGTAAGTTGCTGACCAGGTCATGATTGGTTCCCTATGAGCTGTAATGTAGTAATTCCTGCAGGTTCACCCATACTTGTAAAAGTTCTGCTTCAGCAGATGGATATAAAACAAACTGCACAAGCATCATTCTGCCCAGTGAGGTAAAATGACAGCCTAAATGCAGTGCAATTAAAAGCATCAGTAAAGCCTCTCCAAGAAGATATACTTCATACTACATCACAGAATACAGGGGTGTCCAACATGCGGCCCGCGGGCCAAAAGCGGTCCTCCAGAGGGTCCAATCCGGCCCTCAAAGTGTAAAAATTCCAGAGAAGACATTAACTGCAGATTGTAAATTAGTAAAACTATAAATTTAAAATCATTTCTAGACCATGACAAGTTGTTTGGATCAGAAAGTAAAATACTAGATTCTTCATTGTTCTTTTGTCATTTTGTTTCTCGTTTTTGTAATATTTTGTCTTGTTTTTGTTGCTTTTTGTCTTGTCTGACTTTCGTCTCATATTTTTGTCGTTTTGTGTTTCCTTTCCGTCGCACTTATGGTTGTTGTCTGATTTTTGCCATTTTGTGTTTTGCTTTATTCATTGTTTTGTGTGTCGTTTTGTGTTTTTTTGTCTCATTTTTGTCTTTTATTTTCATTTGTTTCATTTGTGTATTTTTTTGTCTTCTTTGTGTTGTCTGTCCATTTTTTTGTTGCTTTGTAACTGTAGACATTAACTGCAGATTGTAAATTAGTAAAACTATGAATTTAAAAACATTTCTAGACCATGACAAGTTGTTTTGATCAGAAAGTAAAATACTAGATTGTTCACAGTTTTTTTTGTCATTTTGTGTCTCATGTTTGTAATATTTTGTCTCGTTTTTGTTTTGTCTTTTTTTGTCTGTTTTTGTCATTTTGTTTCTCGTTTTTGTCATGTTGTCTTTCCTTTTTGTCTTGCTTGTGGTTTTTACGTTATTTTTGTTATTTTGTGTTTTGTTTTATTTGTCGTTTTGTGGTAGTTTCTTTCATGATGTCGTTTGTCCATTGTTTTGTCGCTTTGCAATTTTTTTGTCGAATTCTTTGTCTCTTTTTTTGTTTTATTTCGTGTCGTTTGCCAATTTTTTTGTCGTTTTCTGTCTTGTTTTTGTAATATTTCATCTTGTTTTTGTTCTTTTTTGTCTGACTTTTGTCGTTCGTCTCATGTTTTTGTCATTTTGTTTCTTGTTTTGTTGTTTTGTGTTCCCTTTCCGTCTCGCTTGTGGTTTTTGTCTTATTTTTGTCATTTTGTGTTCTGCTTTATTTTGTTTTCCATGCCATTTTGTGTTTTTTTGTCTCGTTTTTGTCGTTTGTCCATTTTTGTTGCTTTGTAACTTGTTTGTCTAATTTTTTGTCTCTTTTTTGTTTTATGTTGTGTTGTTCGTCTTGGTTTTTGGACATTTTGTGTCTCGTTTTTGCAATATTTTGTCTTGTTTTTCTTGTTTTTTGTCTTGTTTTGTCTGGTTTTTGTCGTTTTGATCATATAGTAAAACTGAATGTGGAACCTGGACTAGAATGAGTTGGACACCCCTGTCTTAATGCAAAAGGACCACAGTTTCCAATCGGTTGTCTTTAACCATTGGTCATACCATATTTTTTTGATGATCATTACTTGAAAAATGGTAGGATTGCTTTTTTGGATTCCCTATTGTGAAGGAATGTTAACAGTTTTATGACCTTCTAACATTCCTCACTTCTGTTTCTCACCTGCTGCCTTCCTTTCTTCGTTCGTTCCTTCAGTCTCTCCATCCCTTCTCCAGCCCACTCCTCCTCTCTCCCTGCCGGTCCAGATATCAGTAACCCCTCCTCTCTGGCAGTTCTTCCCTCTTTCCCAGGTGGAGCTGGGCCCTCTGTTCTCCAACTCCAGCCCCTTCTCCTTCTCCCAGAGCATTTTCATGCTGCCCCCACTCAGCCCAGTTCCCACGCCGAGCCTCCAGGCTTCATTTGGACCTTACTCAGTTTCTGAGGTAAGAAGAAAAGGATAAATGAACTGTCCCAGAGTTGCACTGGAAAAAATACCCCTCTCAAAACAAGAAAAACAAACTTACTTCAAGGAACTTTTACCTTGAAATAAGTAAAAAAAATCTACAAATAGAACAAGTGAAAAATGTCTTGGTAAGTCTTAAAATACACCAGATATGCTTTAAAAAAAAAAAAGAGCAGTTTTTCACTGAAAAATAGATTTTCACTTCCATGTAACCTCCTAATTTGAGATGTATTAACCCTCCTGCTGTCTTCATTTACAGGCACCAATTCCCCTAATTTCTGAAAATTGGAAAAAACTCCAATAATTCCTTAAAAGTTTCCCTTAAAATGTTTATTTTAAGAAACTCCCCCAAATTTGGCAAGAAAATTCTCGAATGTTCTTGAGGAACATTTTTAACATTTCTTTTTTTCCACCCAAAAATGTTCAAAGATTTCCCAAAAATGTTGAAAATGTGGACATCAGAAGTTTCACTATGAAAATATATTTTTTCCACATTTTCAAACTTTGGGATGAGACATTTTGACTAAAAATAAGACAAATAGACTTGGTAAGATTTTGAGTTTTTGCAGTGCAGAGTTGATTGAAGATGGCACCATTTCTTCCATACCTCTCTCTCTGTTTCCACAGCTCATATCAGAGCCTGTCCTCCCTCCATCTCTCCTGTTGTCGGCTTCCCTCCTCTCAGAGAATGTAGAGAGAGGATGGGACGAGGAGGGGAAGGAGAGGTTCATGGTGAGGGCTTTGTTCCACAAGCGAGGCAACATCAGCACCCAAAGGAGCTGCATCACCCTCCACGCTTTCAAGGACACGGAGGAGCACAGAGCCTCCTGTATCACACAGGTGAGGATCATCATCTCCACTGTTTTCTCTTTCTCACCCATTCATTTCACTGTTTCCCTCTCCTCCCTGTAGACCAGGAGAGTCCAACTCATCTTAGTCCAGGTTCCACATTCAGTCCAGTCTGATCTCCAGTGGACCAGACCAGTAAAACCACAGCATAATAACCTAGAAATAACCACAACTCCTAATGGTTCCTTTGTTTTAGAGCTAAAATGTTCACATTTAAGAAATTATCTTTTTGCAAAATATCATGAACAACCTGAAATTTCTGTGGAAAAAAATTCAAATTCAGCAACATTATTACAGACGTCACAAAACAAAGCCAAAGTCAGACAAAAAACAACAAAAGCAAGACAAAATATTTTGAAAAAATTAGACATTAAATGACAAAAATGAGACAAACACCACAAAACAAAACAAAACAAAAACAGACTAAATTTGACAAAGTTACAAAGCGACAAAATGGAGAAATGATAAAAACAACGAATAAAGTGAAACACAAAATGACAAAAAATATGACAAAAAACACAAGTGAGACAAATGAAAAACAAAATGACAAAACATGAGACAAACAACAAAGTCAGACAAAAAAAACAACAAAAACAAGATAAAATATTACAAAAATGAGACACAAATTGACAAAAAATGACACAAACATACCAACAAAAAAAGAGAAAAAATATGACAAAAAAGTTATAAGGCGACAAAATGGAGAAATGACCAAAACAAGACACAAAACAACAAATAAAATGAAACACAACACGATAAAAAAAGAGAGAAAAAAACACATGCTAGACATAAAGGAAACACAAAACGACAAAAATGAGACTAAAACCATAAGCGAGACAGAAAGGAAACACAAAAAGACAAAAATGAGAAACAAAATGACAAAAACATGAGACGAAAGTCTGATAAAAAAAAGACAAAAACAACAAAACGAGACAAAATTTTGCAAAAATGAGACACAAAACAACAAAAACAAGACACAAAAAAGACAAAAAAATTCGACAAAAAAGTTGCAAAACGACAAAAAATGGACAAACCACAAAAACAAAAAGAGAAAAACACAAAACGGCACGCAAAACAATGAATAAAGAAAAACACAAAATAGCAAAAATTAGACAAAAACCACAAGCGAGATGAAAAGGAAACACGAAACAACAAAAACATGAGATGAAAGTCAGACAAAAATAAGACAAAAACAAGACAAAATATTACAAAAATGAGACACAAAACAACAAAAGAACAATGAACAATCTAATATTTCATAGCAGTGAACTATAATTAGTTTCCATGTTAGTTGCATGTATCATCTGTCTTATCATGCATGTATTATACCATGTGTTTTGTGGTCCTTGCCCCCCCCCCATCTCTACCTCTACCCCTCTACCTCTACCCCTCTATCTCTAACCCTCTACCTCTACCCCTCTACCTCTATCTCTATCCCTCTACCTCTACCCCTCTACCTCTACCCCTCTACCTCTACCCCTCTACCTCTATCTCTCTACCTCTATCTCTATCCCTCTACCTCTACCCCTCTACCTCTTCCCCTCTATCTCTATCCCTCTATCTCTACCTCTCTACCTCTACCCCTCTATCTCTACCTCTACCCCTCTACCTCTTCCCCTCTACTTCTATCCCTCTATCTCTATCCCTCTCAACCTGCCCGGCCAGCAGCAGATGGGTTCCCCCACATTAGAGCCGGGTTCTGCTCAAGGTTTTCTTCCCTGTTAAAGGGTGTTTTCCTGCCACTGTCGCCTTTTGGCTTGGTCTGGGGTTCAGGCATATGGGTTCTGTAAAGCATCTCGAGACAGTTTGACTGTAATTGGTGCTATATAAATAAAATTGAATTAGAATTGAATTAAATATTTTACTATATGATCAAAACATCTTGTCATGATCTAGAAATGATTTTAAATGTATATTTTTACTAATTTACAATCTGCAGTTAATGTCTTTTCTGGAATTTTTACACTTTGAGGGCCGGACTGGACCCTCTGGAGGGCCGCTTTTGGCCTGCAGGCCTCATGTTGGACACCCCTGCTGTCTGACCATCACTGCCTTGTTTCCAGCCTCCTTTAGGGTTGTGCGTGGTCACTCTGACACTTCCCAACGGCTGGTTTGAGGATCAACACACCCAACAACCACATCAAGGTCTAGACAGACGGTACAGCAACCCTCGTCGCCAGGTGCAGAAGCGGCAGCAGGGGAAACATCACCGTGGAAACGTCAACCATCAGCGACCAGCTTCCTCTTCACGGAGGTGCAGTGATCTTTCATTCTTTTAGTTATCATAACTCATTCGTTTCATCTCAGTTGGCTCATTTATGGAATAGGTTATTTTATGAATCCAGAATGCGTACTGACTGCCTCCTGCTTTAGTGAACGCCTGCTTTGCTTTAGCGAGACGTCTGACTTTCTTCCTTCATGGTTTAGTTCTGCTGTTGCTGCTCCATGGGCCCTCAGATACCAACACAACCAAATACAGCTTTACTACTCTTCCTTCGGCACAGTGGATGACCTACAGCGGACTTCAGCAGGGTATGTTAATGAGGCTTTTTCTGTTGTTTCTTCCATTTATGTCTGGAATTGAAATGGAATCGTGGCGTTGGAATCATCAAGCTGTAGTCATTTTGTGCTGGTGTGGTTTAGTACTGAAACAGTTGGTAATTTAGTCAGCTATCAGCTCTTAAACAGGACAATTTGTTGCTTTTTTCATGTTTCTATCAATATGAGCTGCATATGTTTTGATTCTGTACTTTTAACCCAACAAAATGAGCAACTGTGACCTTTAAAGGCTTTTATTTTTCGGAATGGACACTAGAAAGTATGGAAAATTCTTGCAAAATCAAACAAATATAGACGTCTCCGGTCATGATCTTGGTAATCAAATTACTTGCATACGTTACAAAGAAGATAACTGACGTCCAGCCTTGGTTAGACGATATATTTTCTCTTTAAAGGTTTCTTTTATTTGTTTTCTGTTATTATTGAACTAAATTTTGCACCTGCCGCTGCACTTTAGAGTAATATTGAGCAGTTTGTCAGGTTTAGTTGAAACAGTTTAATGACCTGCCAGGTCACATTGAAAGCTGATCAGGCTCACATTGTGACTGAATGCAGTTTATACAAAGACACTACATTCTGAAGAAAAATCATTAGCAAGCCTAGCAACAGCTCAAGAAGTAGTAGTGCTCCAAACAAGATGGATGCCACTCAATGATGGCTCGAGGATCCCTGACCCATCACTATATACATCAGTGGTTCCTAGCACATCTCTGGGGGTCATCAGGTGGAAACCTCCCTTCAACGGTGTTTCTCCTATTTAGTCGCACAACACCTCCAGGAGGCTAGGATGATCTCTGGTGGTCCCAGATTCACCCCCCTAGTGCCAGTTCACACTGCTCCTACACAATCCAAACAGCACCGCCACGTTCAGCTGACCCAGGCCCATTTAGGAGATGCTCCAGCTAGGGACCAGATGCTACCAGTTAGCTAGTGCAAGATGCTGAATACCTAGTGCCAACTGCTAGAAAGTGACAAAGAAACTATACTTATAGACTCTCCAAACCTGCTAGTGCCACCTCTAAATGCTAATGCTAGCTGCTAGACCACTATCCTGTCCAAAGCAAACGTATCACTGACAAAGAAACGATACAAGCCAGCTCACCAAACTTGGTAGTGCTACATGCTAATGCTAACCGCTAATTGCTAAAATACTTCAGCCAAGCTCACCACAGACAGAGACTATACAAGCAGACTTCATCTGGATAGCAACAGGCAGGCATGGATGGCGGTCCAGCACCTCACCAACTACAAACCCGGCATCAGAGCTGCTGAGGGCGACGCTGAGATGGCAGAAGAACTCAACCTCTTCTTTGCCTGCTTCGAGACTGAACCACCAGGAGCAGCCACTTTGCCACCAGTGGCCAGGAGGAGCCCCGCCCTCACAGTGGAGGTGCACGAAGTGAGGCGCACGCAGAGGGGGGTTAACCCACGGAAAGCAACGGGCCCCGACGGTGTCTCAGGGCAGGTTTTGAAAGACTGTGCAGACCAGCTCGCTGGAATCTTCACCAGGATTTTCAACCTGTCACTGACACAGTCTGCAGTCCCATCCTGCCTGAAGACCTCCACTGTCATCCCCATACCCAAGAATCCAACTCCAACCAGCCTCAATGACTACCGGCCTGTGGTGCTCACACCAGTGGTGATGAAGTGCTTTGAAAAACTGGTTAGGAGTCACATCACGACCTTTATAACCCCCAGCTCAGACCCATACCAGTTTGCCTACAAGTCTAACAGATCAACAGAGGACGCCGTGAACACAGCACTACACACAGCGCTGTCCCACCTGGAGAAACAAGGTAACTACGCCCACCTTCTCTTTGTGGATTATAGTTTGGCGTTCAATACAATCCTCCCACAAGGTCTCGTGAGGAAACTGCTGGATCTCGGTCTACCTCACTCCACATGCCTCTGGATAAAGGACTTTTTGACAGAGCGCCCACAGAGGGTCAGGATTGGCCTCCACACCTCCACACCGGTTCCCCTCAAGGCTGTGTGCTGAGCCCCCTGCTCTTCACCCCCATCCACACCAGTAACACCTTCATCAAGTATGCGGACGATACCACAGTGGTCGGCTGCATCACAGGAGGTGATGAGTCTGCTTACCGGGATGAGGTGCAACAGCTGACTGTGTGGTGTAGGGACAATAACCTGCCCCTGAACACATCCAAAACAAAGGAGCTCATCATAGACTTCAGTAATAACAAAACAGACTTTCAGCCCATTCTCATTGGTGGTACCTGTGTAGAAAGGATCAGTGACTTCCGCTTTCTGGGAGTCCACCTCGAGGAGAAGCTGACCTGGAATAAGAACACTACACAGCTGGTAAAGAAGGCACAAAAAAGACTCCACTTCCTGAGAATCCTCAGGAAGAACAACATCAGCCAGAGACTGCTTGTGTCCTTTTACCGCTCCACCATGGAGAGCATCCTCACCTACTGCCTCTGTACGCAGTGGCAAACAGGAAAGAACTCCAGAGGGTCGCCAAAATGGCTGAGAAGGTCATTGGGTGCCCTCTGCCCACACTGGAGGACCTTCATGGCTCCTACTGCCTCAGGAGAGCCAACACCGTCCTGAAGGACTCCTACCACCCGGGCCACTTCCTGTTTGAGCTACTGCCATCGGGCAGACGGTACAGGGCCATCAAAACCCGGACAAATAGACTTAAAAACAGCTTTTTTCCAATGGCTGTAAGAGCCCTAAACAACACTGGTCCATAATACGTGCAATATATGCAACTGTCACTACCTCATGCAATATCCAATATTCATCCTGTATATACGAACTACAGTTTCTCTCTGCTCTTATGTAAATACCTCAATCCGTGTTTTAACGGTGCCTTTTTAATTTAAATCCATCTTGTCATTTTGTGTTTTTGTTTTTATTATTACAAAGCTTTTATATATATTTTGTATTTTGCACTGTATGGCCTGCACCTTACCTTTCATTGCACTTGTTGCAATGGCAATAAAGTGAATCTGAATCTGAATCTGAATCTGGATCATCTAAGATGCAATTACCAATTGCTAACTGCTAATTGCTAATGCTATCTAAAAGAAAAAAAACCAAACAAAAAACAACGGTTCAAGTAGTAAACAGTAATCAATCAATCAATCTTTATTGGTCATTGCACACTTTCATATACAATGAAATGTCATTTGAGCTGCCCTGCCAATGACAGCTCCGGCTGCTGTGCAGTGCTGCACGCACCTTTCTGGAGGAAAAAAGAAAAAAGGACATGTTGGGATGTGGGTAGGGATAGCAGAGGGTAAATGAAAAAAAAGGCTCATTGTACCAAATGAAACCTCCAATGTTGGGAAATTCAATTTGAGAAGGAACCTAAAAACAAACAAACCCGCAAACAGGCAAAGCATGACATAAGACAAGGATAGTTGGGATCAGGATGTGGGGTGGTGGAGGGGGGAGTTAGTCGGTTCCTGTGCAGCAATTTCTGTCCACGGATTCCTGACCCCTGCATAGTGAGGGAAGCTTGTGGAGGCGGGGGGGTGGGGGTATGGGAATGTGTGTGTGAATGTTTAGCTCAGTCCTCAGTTCATGAGTCCGAATGTGTGTGTATGCGTATAGCCCATCTTCTTCCGTCCCAGACCTCCGGTGTCTCAGTTCGCAAGGGTGGGAGCGATAACACAGCAGGTTGCTATGGAGACGTCCTCGGTTGGCCCGGTCCAAAAGACAGAAAACAGGTGTCCTTGGGAAAGTGGGGGGTGGGTGTAGGAGAGCTATCTCTTGGCCATGAAACTTCCAGAGGAGCCTAGGAATCGAAAATAAAACAGAGCCCATATAGCACACACATCATGTTTATATATATATATATATATATATATATATATATATATATATATATATATATATAAAGATAAAAAAACCAGGGCTGCCCAACACGAGGCCCGTGGGTCAAAAGCGATCCTCCAGAGGGTCCAATCCGGCCCTCAAAATGTAAAAATTCCAGAGAAGACATTAACTGCAGATTGTAAATTAGTAAAACTATAAATTTAAAATCATTTCTAGACCATGACAAGTTGTTTGGATCCAAAAGTAAAATACTAGATTCTTCATTGTTCTTTTGTCGCTTCGTGTCTCATTTTTGTAATATTTTGTCTTGTTTTTGTTGTTTTTTATCTGGCTTGTCGTTCGTCTCATGTTTTTGTCATTTTGTTTCTCGTTTTTGTCGTTTTGTGTTTCCTTTCCGTCTCGCTTGTTTTTTTTGTCCCGTTTTTGTCATTTTGTGTTTTGCTGTATTCATTGTTTTGCATGCTGTTCTGTTTTATTTTGTGTCATTTGTCTCATTTTTTTGAGGTTTTGTTGGTTTTTTTATCTGACTTTTGTCGTTTTGGCCATATAATAAAAACTGTTCCAGTCCACTGGAGATCAAACTGGGCTGAATGTGGAACCTGAACTAAAATGAGTTGGACATCTCTCCCTAAACCTTCTTCCAGGTGTCTGGAGGACAGAGTGGCTCAGTCCCAGGGACAGCTCTTCTTCATGAAGACAGTGTTGCTGATCGAGCAGGAGGACGAGGGGAGAAAGCAGAGCAGGTCCAGAAAAGAGGAAGTGTGTCTGAACAGGCAGAAAGAGGAGGAGCTTAAAGTGGACTCCCATGTTGTGATTTACTATCACAGAGGCCCGGTCCTGGTGGGACAGCCAATCAGGGTTTCTGTAAATCTGAGAGCCAATTTCACTGCTCAGTTTGTCCTCATCAGGTAATCATTATGTAGCATTTATTTTTCGTGTTTTTTAAAACGCTGTCTTCAGTCAATGAGGACCAATGAACTCTTGTGTGTCTTCAGTCTGAAGGTGAAGAGGGGCTTGGTGTCAATCGTGGCCCGGAGAACTCTAACCTCGGACCTGTGGGCAGTGACCCTGGAGAGAAGCCAAGACTCCGAACACGACGTGGTTTCCATCGTCTGCCACAAACACAGCATGCTGAAGCAATCTCCTGAGTAGGTCAACAGATCAACCATTACAGTTGTCCCTCTTTTTAAGGCTGCATGTCATGTCCTACAGTTTCAGGACATGTGCAGTGTGTTTTTTTCTGCTAAATGACTGAAGGTTCTAATTGTAGTGCACATGTTGCTGGCCTGTAGATGGCCCTGTATAGTCATGTAGCAGGCCAGTCTTTAATGTTGTTAATTTTACAGCATTGTTTTTCATTTTTGTGTCATTTAAGAGGGAAATTGTAGAATTAAATGATTCCTGGTGTTTAGGACTATTACACCATGTGAGGACATGACTGCAAAAATATGTCCAATTCGTCTCCCAAGAAGTAGGAAGTAGAATGTAAGGAAATAAGGAAGTCATAGCAGTTACCTGAACTGCCTCGACTGTACACCTAAAAACTGAAAAGTGTTTTCCAAAACAACTTTTAACCTTGAGAAGGCAAAAGATCTAACAAGTGTTGGACATGACACCTGTCTTCAGCTGCTGTGGACATGACTGGAGAGAAGGACAGAAGTGCCACAACTTTTAAAAACTGGTGAATTCTCTAAAAGCCTTTAGTTTGTCCAGAGTCTTCAGTTGAAAAACCATGCGGCTTCATCTTCCCCATAAGTGCCTGTCCTGTTTGAACACAACAACTCATAATTATGGTCTACTTTGGTGTCAGGACAAAGCATGAATTCCAGTTACAACTTGGTTCAGGTGCAGAGAAGGTTTTTAAGAGGTTCTATCAAACTACTATTGGAACTGGCCCTACTCATGGAACCAAGATAGTTAAGATGAACTCTTTGTGGACTGTGGATAGGATGCTAATGTAGCAGCAGCTCAGTCTGACCTCTGTTTTCCTGCAGTCCCACTGTCCTCCAGCAGGTGGTGTGTCTGTCCGTCGATGGATTGAGGCGGAGCTTTGGCGTGGCCATGACGGTGTCTGCCAGCTGGTGGGTGGAGTACTCTGGGCGTAGTAACCCCCCATCTTCACACAGGACGGCAACGAGCATCTTTTCTTTCACTGATCGACACATCTATGGCATTGCTCCTGTCACAGAGGTACTTTATTCTGTCCAGTCTTTAAAGAGCCACATAATATCATCCAGTCTTTCTGATTGTGTCTTCTCTGATTGTCTGTTCTCAGAGTAACACCATCATCAACACAGCCATACTGACCAACCAGCCGGTGTCGCTGCCTGTGATGGTTCTGGCTGTAGGCGACGATGAGAAGGTGTCCGATGTTACATCTGCAGTCACCTGCCGTTCGGCCAATGAGAACACTATCAAGGTGGCACACATAAGATCTGTCCAGTACACTAGTTAGGTTTATGACCAGAGAAAGATCTTTGTCCTCTGCAGTTTCAATCTGACTACTAGTGCTTTCCTCAGTTCAGTATCTTTCAGTCTTCGTCACTAGATTTCGAGTAATTTTGGACATTTTTCTTGTTGTTTTGGACAATTTTTGAGTCATTTTGGACACGTTTTGAGTCATTTTGGACAAGTTTCAAATAATTTTGGAAAATTTTCGAGTCATTTTCGACAATTTTCGAGTCATTTTGGACAATTTTCGAGTCATTATGGACAATTTTCGAGTCATTTTGGACAAGTTTTGAGCCATTATGGACAAGTTTTGAGTCATCCTGGAGAATTTCCGAGTCATTTTGGATCAGTTTCAAATCATTTTGGACAATTTTCGAGTCATTTTAGACAAGTTTCAAATCACTTTGGACAATTTTTGTATTTTTGGAATAATACTTGAGTTATTGAGGACAAATTTCACATCATTCTGGACTAATTTTCTGTAATTATGCATCATTTTCAAGTCATTCTGGACAGGTCTATGTATAATTGCAGGACTTTTTGTATCATAGTTGACATATTTGCTGTTTACAGGCTTAAAATCAACATGGCCGCCTATAACCAAACACTCCATGGCATGGTGGGAGCGCTGTCTCTGGAAAAGAATGGAAACACCCTCAGAGACACTAAGAGGATTTTGAATGTTGTTTTTAATTAACGACTACTTCTGAAGTCAGTAACGAACAAGCACTCATCTGTAGCTCCGTGCTAAAGTGCTATAAAAGCATTTTTAAGCTTTGATCAAACAATAAGCAGAAACCAATACTTTCATACTGGACCGTCTTCTAGATGACAGAGATTACTCACACCTTGTTATCATGGACATATTTGAGTACTGTTGCTGGATAAACCTTTTGAAATTGATTTTTCTGTCACAAGGGGAGCATGCTAAATTGTAAACCCCCACCAGTTAAGATAAACGACCAGCGAGCTCCAGTCTGTCAGAGGTTACTTCCTGTTACCAGAAACTTTTCTTGCCCATTGCCCATTCTCTCTCTAGACCAGGGGTGTCCAACTCATTCTAGTCCAGGTTCCCCATTCAGCCCTGTTTGATCTCCAGTGGACCTGGACTAGTTTCTACTATATGATCAAAATGACAAAAGCCAGATAAGAAAAACACAAAAAAAACAACAAAAAAAGACAAAATATTGTGAAAATGAGACACAAAATGTCAAAAATGAGAAACAAAAGGACAAAAAATTTGACAAACGACATGAAACAAATCAAAAAAGAAAATTAGACAAACAAGTTACAAAGCGACAAAAAAAGGGATAAACGACAAAAACGAGACAAAAAACACAAAACGGCACGCAAAACAATGAGTAAAGCAAAACACAAAATGACATAACCCGGACAAAAACCACAAGCGAGATGGAAAGGAAATACAAAACAAAAACAAGACACAAAATGACAAAAACATGAGACGAAAGTCATACAAAAAACAACAAATACGAGACAAAATTTTACAAAAATGAGACACAAAATGACAAAAGAACAATGAACAATCGAGTGTTTTACTTTCTGATCAAAACAACTTGTCATGGTCTAGAAATGATTTTAAATTTATAGTTTTACTAATTTATAATCTGCAGTTAATGACTTCTGTGGAATTTTTACACTTTGAGGGCCGGATTGGACCCTCTGGAGGACCGCTTTTGGCCCACGGGCCTCATGTTGGACACCCCTGCTCTATACTGTTTGGTCTGGGCCTTAATATGTAAATCATATAAGGCTTTGGCACTCCATAAATAACCACCTCTCTCTTCCTCGTAGGTGTCCAGTGATTGCTCCACCCTCTTTGTGGACGGCAGTGAGTCCGGGCTGGGGAACACCTGTGCGGTGGTGGAGTTCGTTCTGGGCATGCTCCGTGGGTCTGTTTGTCTGGAAGTGTGGGCTCCATCGGTGCCTCTTCAAGTGTCCTTAGCGGATCCTGTTCTCAATGCCATCGATGGCTGGAACCTCCTCACAGAAAATGGGTACAGAACAACCTTCCTATGGTGTCTTTAATGCTGCAACATTGTGTGTATTTATTTTTTGTCTCATTTTTGTCGTTTGTCCATTTTTTGTCACTTTGTAAATTTTTTTATCTAATTTTTTGTTTTATTTCATGTCGTTTGTCAAGTTTTTTGTCATTTTGTGTCTCATTGTAATATTTTGTCTTGTTTTTATTTTTTTTGTTTTTTGTCTGACTTTCATCTCATATTTTTTTTCATTTTGTTTCTAGTTTTTGTCATTTTGTGTTTCCTTTTTGTTTCGCTTCTGTTTTTTGTCTTATTTTTGTCATTTTGTCTTTTGCTTTATTCGTTGTTTTGTGTGCCGTTTTTGTCGTTTTGTGTTTTTTTGTCTCGTTTTTGTTGTTTATCCATTTCTTTGTCATTTTGTAACTTTTTTGTCTAATTTTTTGTTTTAGTTCGTGTCGTTTGTCAAATTTCTTGTCATTTTGTGTCTCATTTTTGTTACATTTTGTTTGTTGGGGGGGTTTCTCTGACTTTTGTTGCTAGTCTCATGTCTTTGTCGTTTTGTTTCTCATTGTGTGTTTCCTTTTTGTGGTTTTTATCTTATATCTTATATTGTTCATCCATTTTTTTGTCGCTTTGTAACTTGTTTGTCTAATTTTTTGTCTGATCATGTAGTAAAACTGATCCGGTCCACTGGAGATCAAACTGGGCTGAATGTGGAACCTGATCTAGAATGAATTGGACACCCCTGATTTACATGATTTTGTTCTTAAAACTTTAAATATAACACACATGTACTTCATTACTGTAATTAGCAGCAAATTTCACAGAACTTTCTTAGAATGTCCTGTAATTTACAAGTATTTGTTTTAGTAGATTATTAGGAGCTTTCTGAGGAATTACCTGGAAAATACAGAACATCCAAGTAAAATATCACCAGTCACTGTTTAAAAAGATGAACCTCTCTGTTACGATATTAATTACACGTTCTTAAATCTAATCTCAGCCTACCATGATATCATCCCAAATGAACATTCTTCTGAAGGTCTTTACCTCCTGATGTGTTCTCAGGTGTGTTCCGGTCTATCAACGCTCCTCCATCCAGGTTCTGACTCAGTTCACAGCTCAGGACTCCAACAGTAAGTCCATCCATCTCCTGGGCTCATCTGATTGGTTTGTTGATGTCACAGAGCTGGTCCATGACTGGCTCAGAGTAGAAGACCCCCAAGTGGCTGCCCTTGGCCCTCACAACACCGTGATTGGCTTACGACCAGGAAAGACGTCGCTGCATGTAGATGAGCTGCACATCTTCCACTTCTTCATCAGTTCCTAAACTTTTATATCTTCTCTTTCTGAGCATCTTCTCTCTGCGTCCTCCTCAGATCATCTCTGAGCAGTGGGACGGTGTCCTCGGCAGGTGTGACATCACTGTGACCCCTGATGCCGTTGCCCCCGGCGACTTGCATGTCCAGGTGGTCAGCGGTCTGGGCATGTCGGTCACGGCCGGCTCCGCCCACCCGTCCATCATCACAGCGACAGTGACGGCTTTCAACATCCTGTACCATCATCAGCAGGTATTGTTTCATCACACAGTGGAAAGTCTTTGTCAAAGCAGACGTTGAAATTATAGTAAAAGTAAAGTTAATGTGACGTTCACCATGATGGCTGACATGGTAAACCAGAACTTACTGTGTTAATGCACTGAAGCACACAAACAATGTTGTTATGGAGTTATTAGTTTGTCATTGCATAAGCACTAAAGCACACTAATAAATTGATCTGGGAAATAAACCGAGCACATTAAGGAGTGATGTGCTATTGCTGACTGCATTTACTGCTGATATGTGCAGTAACTGATTTGGTATTATTTTTATGATGTTTAAAATTAATGGGAACCTAAAGGAAACCAGACTCAACTTTGCTGAACATGCTCACCTTAAAAGTATAAAGATTTACCATCCATGCACCTATGTTAAATTAAAGCCTTAAAATACTCCCAAAGGCTTGATCTTTTATTGTATAACTTTTCCTTTGCTAAAAATGTTCTTAGTTTTGTAGATATGTGCCCTCAAGCTGAAGTATTTTTTTGTTTCTTGAAGTTTTTTCTGTGTGTCATGTGACCAGCTTGAGAGTAGAGCAGTGGTTTTTGGTAATTAAAAAAAAACCCTTCCAACTTACTCAAAAACACAGATTAGTCTCCATATGTAAATAACTGGCATTGAAATGTTCTCACGGTGTTTAAATCTAGCTCAAATGAGCTTTTGTATTTTTGATCTAAACCTTAACTGATATAAAACTCACTGTCAAGCTCTCAGAAAGTGCAGGCAGATTTTCCTGAGTCACTCCGTCAGTTGATGAATTTCAGACATGTTAAAACATGTTGAGGATCCTGTAGTGGACTTGGTTAAGTTGGTAGAGGTCCAGTCAGAGAAAATTTATTATAACATCATAATGTCTAACTTTACTTAGTGTGATATCTGCTGATGTAACCTAGTAACCCACTCCCCTACGTTCTGCTGCTTTGTGGGAGAATAGAGCTGTAGCTTATCCTGCCGGGATGTTAAATATCGGCCTGAATGGTGTCAGGGCCGTTCTCATGCACATGAGTGGAGGAGCTCACTGGTGAGTCTGGAACCATACTTTGTCTGAATCATGTTCACAACTCACATGCAGTTGGTCTGTACTACGAAGCCAGATTAGTGGGTTAGCTCAGGGGTCCCCAACCACTGGACCGTGGACCAGTACCGGTCCGTGGATCATTTGGTACACGGCCACACAGAAAGAACAGAAACATGTATTTTTTATTTTATTTACATTAGTCTGCCACATATCTTATTTTAAAAAATGACAGCTTCCTCCTGCGTGCATCTTTCATGCAATGGTTAAGCCCACAAGCTAACCTTAGCAAAAATGAGTAAAAAACTAATTTTGCTGAAGAGCTTCTTTGAAAAGGAGCAAAGACCCTACAATGAGACAGCAAAAGACTCCAAGAATGCCACCAAAAAGAAAGCAGCATTTAAAAAAAAAAAATACCAAGAGTTCTACTTAAATTACAGGTTCCTCGCAACAGGTGATGCTCCAAGTCCACTCTGTTTAATATGTAGCGACAGGCGATCCAGCAAAGCCTTAAAACCTTCAAAGCTGCTTTGCCACATGGAGACCAAGCACCCTCCATAAAAAGTCAATCCTTTGGATTTTTTTATTAAAGAACAAAATGTGAACATGAAGGACAAAAGCAACTACGAAGACCACCACTTCTTCAACTGTGTCTGCACTGACAACATCATTCTTAGTAGCTAGCTGCATTGCTAAAGCTACAGTAAGGTAAACACAGGGATTACTTTACATGTTTCAAACATTGGCAGGGATGTTGGAAGAGACTGAGCCAGGGCCTTCCTTCACCCAGCTGGTGCACCATCACCTATCTCAGCTTTCAGAAGTGTTTGAGAGTTACTTCCCAACCCGAAAAGACCCTGAACTGGGAAGGAATGGAACTGTGACCCATTTGTGATCAAGCCAGCTGCTAGAAGATAATCTGCCTGAGATCACTAACGATGGTGTCTTAAAACATATGTTTGAGACAACTTCAAGTCTCACCATGTTCTGGATTAAAATCCTGAGATCACGGGGGGACTTCCGGGTCACAAATGGAGTAGACGTGTTTCCTCGAAGTCCCATCTCACATTTCATATTACGACCTTTTTAAGCCTCACTTGTGCTCTAGCGAGGTGCAACTTGGCAATCTACTGCTTACCTACTATTCCCTAATTACAACGATCCGAAAAATGACTTCAAAAGCGAAAGCGGGCAAAAAGAAACTTGACATGCAGCCGGACGCAACACTAGCTTCAGACACGGATGACAACATGGGGGCTATCGCAAAGCTACTCGAGGAACACAAGGCTGCCCTCTTTGCAGAGTTTAAAGTGGCAATAACACCACTGGAGGCAAAACTAGATTTTGTCCAAACAACGGTGGCGGACCATGGAAACCGCATCACCTCACTTTAGGCTAACGCTAACGAATTCAGCGACAGACTGGAGGTACTGGAAGCTAAATGTGCGGCTATGGAAGCTAACTATAGCAAGCTAAAGGCTAAAACCATTGACCTTGAGTCGCGCTGTCGCCGCAATAATATAAGGATAGTTGGCCTCCCAGAGTCGATTGAAGGTACGCAGCCCACCGCATTCTTCTCTGAAGTACTGAAGAAGGTTCTCGGAGAAGAGATACTCCCCAAGGCTCCAAAGCTCGACCGTGCCCACAGAGCCCTTGTAGCCAAGCCAGCCCCAGGGTCCAGGCCCAGAGCGGTGATAGCACGCATTCATCATTACCAAACAAAAGCTTCAATCATCCAGGAAGCCCAAAAAAGGAGAGGGAACCTGTTCTACCAGGGGAAACCTGTTGCAATATACAAGGATTACTGCCCCGAGGTAATCGAACAACGCATGCCATACCGGGAGGTAATGTCGAGACTATACCGAGGAGGCTACAAGCCTGCGCTCCTGTACCTGGCTAGGCTACGGATTTCGACCAAAGATGGAGGTAAAAAGTTCTTCACTTCAGTGGAGGACGCTATAACTTTCCTGGAAACATGAGGTGAAATGTCACTGTAATCCGCAGCTGGAAATAACAGTAATTTTCAGGACCCAGCGCTACATATGGAAGAATTCTTCTTATTATTATTATTCTTTCGATATCTGCAGGTTAGACAGTATGTTCGTGCAATCTTGCCCGGTTTCCCCTCAGAACCCGCCACTAACCCAATTAATACATTTCTATCTTTCGACCCATTATCCAAAGTTGCCCTGTCCAAGCTTTATAGTATCATTTCAATGCAGAAACACACACCAATGGACAGAATTAAGGCAGCCCGGGAACAGGACCTTGGCCACATTCCCGATGACCAATGGGACTCTATTCTCTCATCAATACATAAATCCTCCATTTGTGCCAGACTCTGCTTACTCCAATTTAAGGTGGTTCACAGAGCTCACATATCCAAAACTAGGCTGTCTAACATTTATCCTGATATATCTCCCACCTGTGATAAATGCAATCATAACGATGTCACCCTATTGCATATGTACTGGCTATGTCCTAAACTGCAGAAATTTTGGCATGATGTATTCCATACTTTATCTACAATATTAAAGAAGAATCTAGGCCTTAGTCCGACCCTTGCCCTGTTGGGTGTTGCTGATGGAGATAACCCCCACCTGTCTCCTACAGAACACCGTATGGTTACCTTTGCCTCGCTTTTGGCCAGACAGGTAATCCTGTTGAGGTGGAAAGGTGCTGCTCTGCCCACGCTCAACCAGTGGCGTCAGGATATTATGTCCTGTCTTAAACTTGAGATGTTGCGTTTTTCTCGTAGTGGCACAAAAAAGAAATTTTATGAGACATGGGAACCTTTCTTAACCTACTTTCATAACATGCAATGTAATTTATAATCTGACTAATTTACCCTTGGCATGGAACAAGATCTGATTCTGTGTGGTGCACTGCGATATATTCTTAGAAATTGTGCCTTATCTACTTATTTATTATCAGTACTTTCAATTTGTATTTCAATTGTTTCTTTTTATTTATTTATTTACTTTTTTTCAGTACTGTTGGAGGTAAGAGGGTGGGAAGGGATGGAAGGATGGGAAGGGCTCTTGATCAACATCAGGTGTGAGATCTGTTTACCCTACTTGATCTGCATATAAGTACACCATCTGTGGAAATGCCAAATGTCACTGCCCAACCCTGGATTTCCCAGGTTTTGTCGTTATTGGATTTGTGTTTGTATGTTCATAATGTAAAAGAACAATAAAAATATTTGGAATATAAAATCCTGAGATCACCATGAAACCTTGCTCCCATTTTCAACATCCAGTCTTTGTGAAGCATTTTTTTCTGTAGGGACAGCAACCAAAACAAGATTACAAAGTAGACTGGACATAAGAAACGTACTTCAGGTGTCGTCTCCCATCACCACCTGATGGGACCGTCTAGTTGCAGGGAAAGTTCAGTAACATACAGCTCAAGGTGTTTATAGATAAAACATTTTCCTTCAGCTCACAATCTGTATCGCTCATAAGTAATCACCAGAAAAATCTTTGGTTAAAGGGAGACGCTTCTTCTAGCCAATTTAAATCAGAAACCTTGAACGTACTCTCGTGACCAGGTTATCTCCGCAGCATCAGTTACCATGGAGATCTACCAAAGTAAAAAGAGAACCACCTTCATGATGCTGAAAACTCTGACTTTGGACTCAACATACCTGCTAACCCACTAATGTCACTTCGTAGTACAGCCCTCTATTTGTTGAACTAATTGAACATGTTGGCTAATGAGGTTTGTTCTGCAACTGGCTTCCATTTTCTCCCTCTGGCCTCTAACTGTCTTGAGCCAATCACAGCTCTCCTCTTCTCTTTAACCAATTAGCAGCTTTGTCTTTCTAGTCAATCAGAGGCTGTATCTTTATAGCAAACCAAGGTTCTCTTGCTTTAGCCAATCACAGGAGCTCATTTTCTCCTGCCAGTCAGTTTCTCTCTTGTGCTTCCCAATTAAAAGAGAGAAAGGAAAAAACACCTCCTCTAGAGTCTAGAGTCTTTTTTCTTTGAAGGTCTTGTCCTCATGTCCTACCTACATCCAGAACACTGCTTATGATGCAATGTCTCTCCAGTCTAACCGCCAAAACACTTTGTTCTAGCATGCTCATCTTCCACAGTAAACTTCGTTCTCTACTTTTGTACAGTCTTTCCTTATTTACAGTAGACTTCTGCATTAGTTGAATAAGGACTCACTCTGTCTCTGGTCCTCTCAGTGAGTATGAGCTACCATTGCTGCACTTTCCTCCCTGTTGCCAGTGTTTTCCCAAGATCACTCAACTTTCAACCATTCCATCACTACTCTTGTCCAATGAGCTCCTCGCTCTCATCTTCTACTTCTCCTACATCTCCAACTCCACTCCATGTTTCTGATTCTCACATGGGTCTAATTACCAAAACACTTGATAAAAGCTGACAAAGTAGCTGTGGGAGTTTAGGTTGGAAGGTACATCTGTCAAATGGTAACACCGATATCTGAAGGAAAGCTCAAGGAGAACAGAAACCTCGTGTGGAGCAGAAGGACAAAAGCTTCCTTCATCTTTAACGTACTGAACTGATCAAGTTGAGCATGGATGGTTGCTGTCTGGAAAATACAGGGGCTTCTGAATAAGATAAAATGAATTCGGTCAGAGAACCAGGTGAAATGGTTGCTTTTCCATGTTGTGTCTCTGCAGGAGGCGTCCATCAGTGTTTGGCTCCAGTTCAGTGATGATACCGCCTCCCTGCTCTCCACCTTCAGCGACCTGCCGTTCGTCCTCCATCTCTCCTCGCTAGCGGAGACCGTGGTCGTCGTGGCGCCCAGCCCCGTCCAACGCATCTTCGCCCAGGGTGATGGAGGCGGGCCTTTACTACGAGCAGAACTTTTGGTTTCTGCCTGTGCTGATCTTACTTCCAACTTCATCCACGAGGGCAACAGGGAGTGGGCAAACGTCAAAGGAAACGGAGGCACCAGGAAGCTGGCCAGTGGATCGGGCTGGATAAGAGTCAATCTAGATCTTGGATTTAAGCAGCCAGGAGGAAAGAAGGATGAGGAAGAGTTTGAGGTGAACATTTCAGACAAGCTGGTTGAAGCATACAGTAACATCTACACATCAGGTGAGAATGAAAATGGAAATGTGAGTTATGACTACTATGACAAAATCAGTCAGAGGATGACTAGAAGGAAGTGGAACGAGGTGGGCAACAGAGAGATGGTCAGTCAGACCATGCTGGAAAGAGCTGTGCTGATGCCCAAACTAGAGGAGGACACGATGTACTCGTCCCCAAGCCAGGAGAAAGACGAGGAGAGGGGGGCGGAGGAGGACGGAGAGGGAGCTGAAGACCTGGAGGTGGGTTTAGGTGCTGTCCTCTCCCTGCTCTGCCTGTCTGCTGCCCTCTTCCTGGCGAACTGTCTGCCATGCATCTTACGGGACCGGAGAAGACGGACCAGGACAGGGGAGGACAGGGAGGGACAACTGGGAGGGAGTTCAACGGAAGACAAGGGGGAAGGTAAGAAGAGACAGGGAGATGACTGGGAGGAAGTAGAGATGAAGAACAGAGAAGGTGAAGTCGAGCTAAATAAGAAGCAGGAGGGGATTGATAAAGAAGATGTTAAAGAAGTAGAGATCATTTGCTGTTAGACCCGACAGAACAATGTCCACGTTACAATCTCTGTCCTCTCTGATATAACAGGAGACAAAACAGCATGAAACTTTGTTCTACTGTTGGAACACAAAGGTTTCAACTCTTCCATTAATCTCCTTTCAGTAGGAGTGGTGGATCAATGAGGCCTTTCCTGTTACTAGGCAGAACTGCAGATCAGAGTTGTTTGTTTTCACTCCAACATGGCGGTTGAAAAACATCACGCAAAAATGGACAAATGTGGATGAAGTTTTCAGGCAAGGTCAGAAATGATTCAAGGATCAAGTGATTAGAGTCTGGCAGTGACGCGGCTTATAGCCTGGATTCACAGATTTAACAAAAAAAATGGTTCAAAATTACTTAAAATTTGCCCAAAATAACTGAAAATTTTGCAAAATGAATCATAGTTGTCCAAAATGAGAAAATAATTGTCCACAATGACTAATAAGTTTACAAAATGATTCAAATGTATCTAAAATGACTCAAAATTTTCCAAAACAACTCAAAATTTTCCAAAAATGACAAAGAAATTGGTCTAAAATGACTAAGAATTGGTTCAAAATTACTCAGATTTTTCCAAAATGATGAAATAATTGTCCAAAATGACTTAAAATTTGTTTAAAATGACAAAAAATTCCAAATTGACTAAGAATTGGTCCAAAATTATTCAACATTGATCCACGGAATAGTTAAAGATTTCTGTATCATTGCCAGATAGCAGCACGGCGTCACTGTAACCATGACAACAAGTGAACACTACGTCAGCTGATTGAGATCCTACTACAAATCCACCACTGAGGACTGATCAAGATTTATCCATCAGAAATGATCCAAGGAACAACTGATTAAATTGTGGGGGTGTTTCTGAGTCCCATCAATTCCCGACTCCCGCTACATATTTAGGTCACATGATCCAGTATCTATACATAACGTACACATGTATAACACACACCTGCTCAGGTCATTGTGTCTGTGGGTACATATCTATTAAATGGACACATTCTATGGTGCTGTGATTTCTGATCATCAATAACTAATAAAAAAATGCTGCATTTCTGACATATGGGGGAATGAGCAGCCTTGGAGGAGGACTGTGCTCTCTAAGGGCTTTTCTTGTTTTCTTGTTTCTTGTTTTAAAAGAAACATGATTAAAGAAGCATGTTGTGATGTTGTGCTCTCAGCCTGTCCAATATAAACTGTTCAGACATGTTCATCAGACTACCAGGTAAAGTTCAACTCGTCCAGGTACATTCAGTTTCAGAACTCGAATGGCAGCAGAAGAAACAACAAAGCAACAAGGTTTTTCATTTTTAATCCCATCCATCCAACACAGAAACAAAAGAAATGCTGTTTTCAGCTGTTTATCTGTCTAATCCAAGTGTAACTAGAATGATTCTGTTAATGGTGAGAAAATAACCCTTTTTATTTTCCCATTCAGTCGTCTGTTAACTGTCAGTCTATAGCAGAGCAGTTCAGTTCCTCAGTAAATATCTGGCTCTTATAGACATGCAGTTATTCAGCAACACCAAACAGCTTTTCAGCATGTATCTTGACGTATGAAATGAAGGAAGTCTGATCTTGATATTGGGTCAGCTCTTAGTGGAAGGTCAGCCCAAATGTGAAAATTAAACTGTTAAACTGTCCAGTTTCATTTTGGTTTCCGGTTTCTGTTTCTCTCGGTAATACAAAAATACATATAATTTTTTGGTTTCTTCTATTCCACAGCTGAAATAGGACAGACCTAAATGACATTACTCTTACAAAGCTGGGTTCTGGGATGTTAACCAGTGATGTAGCTTTAATCATGTTCAGCTTTAACCCTCCTGTTGTCCTCATTTATGGGCACCAAAAAATATTGTTTCTTGTCTGAAAAAAAATCCAAAAATTCAACAAAAAATTCCGCAAATTCCTGAAATTTTGCAAAACCTTCAGGAAGAAAACGCCAATAATTCCTTAAAAGTTTCCCTTAAAAGTTTTTTTTATATATATATATATATATATATATATATATATATATATATATATATATATATATATATATATATATATATATATATATATATATACATATATATATAAAATAAACAACACATTAAGAGAAATGACATTCTGCTTCACCGAACTAAGCTTTTTGGGTCAACATACATGTACCAAATAATACTGATCCCTGTGGGATCAATAAAGGTTTAATCTATCTATCTATCTATCTATCTATCTATCTATCTATCTATCTATCTATCTATCTATCTATCTATCTATCTATCTATCTATCTATCTATCTATCTATCTATCTATCTATCTATCTATCTATCTCTCTATCTATCTATCTATCTATCTATATAAATATGTTAAACAATTATTTTCCGTTTTGAAACTGTATGCCTAACCTTTAAAAATTGTACATAAAATTTGCCATTTTTTTTAGTTTTCTTTCTTGTTTAACTTCAGTGTTTGAAATAAAACGTGATGTTTAAAGTGTTCTCCTGTTTAACGGCCACCTGGTTCTGAAAAACATTCACTGAAGATCAGCTGTTTAACATCAGATAAAGACAGTCATGGGTGAATAATATTCACAGTCAGAATACTAAAAAGCACAGTCATATCAACTGCCCAGTCTTCCTTATATGTGAAGAACCCAACTATTATGATATAAAACTGTCTAGATAGCGGCTTTTGATCTCAAATGAAAACATCCTTGCTTAGTGGGTTGCCTTTATTTATTTATTTATTTTAAGTAAAATGAAGAAATTCCACCCGGAGAGTGAAGCAGTATGGTAGCAGCAGCACTTCCAGTCTCCTGGTTCAACAGTGAGGTGAGTGTTTTAACGTCTGAAATCTGTCCCCAGCATAAAGTAGGTGAAGAGGAGGACATATAAGGCTTTGCTGTTGTCTGCCTCACTGGCTCACACTGATCCAACTCTGCCAAAACTCTTCATACTGCCACTTGTCATGGGAATTCTAGCACGTATCTTATATTTTGATTCTTAGTTTAATAGTGAAGAGATGAATAAATTCTCCGCCAAGGTCCAAATCCCTTAATCCGTTTAGGAGTAATGTTGCCAACAGACAGACAGACAGACAGACAGACCAATGCCGAACGTCACATAACTCCAGCCAGGCTCCACCTCCTTGGTGCAGTTATGACCAAAGACAAAATCTCTCTATGACAGGGGTGTCCAACATGCGGCTCATGGGCCAAAAGCGGCCCTCCAGAGGGTCCAATCCGGCCCTCAAAGTGTAAAAATTCCACAGTTTTAAAGTTTGAAAATGAGGGGAAAAAATATATATTTTCATAGTGAAACTTCTGATGTCCATATTTTCAACATTTTTGGGAAATTTTTGAACATCTTTTGGTAGAAAAAAAAGAAATGTTTAAAAAAAAAATTCTCAAGCAAGCATAAGTTATGGCAACTGGACTAACCTCGTGTGAGTCGAAAACGTTTCACCTCTCATCCAAGAGGCTTCTTCAGTTCTGAAAGCCTGGTGGGGAGTACCAGATATTTATCCACCAGGAGGGTGGTGGCAAAAACAAGTGGACAAAGACCCGAAACCAATAGACTCAGATGTTAATGTGAGTCGTTAGCCTTTGATGGGCGGTCGTTACCCCTCCTAGCCCTCTGGGAGGGTGGTTGGGGGTCACCTGACTGCAGGTGGGACAGATGGCTGCACCTCCTTGGGAGGGCTCTAAGAACGGCGTTGTAAGTGGGAGACAAGTGGTGTCTGAGGCCCCCTCCTCTGTTCAAAGATGGCCGTTCTAGTTTGACATGAATGGCTTCTTTTACCCCTCTCTCAAACCATCTGTCCTCTCTGGCTAGAACGCGCACCTTGTGGTCATCAAAGGAGTGCCCCTTCTCCTTGAGGTGGAGGTGGACTGCTGAGTCCTGGCCTGTGGTTGTGGCCCTCCTGTGTTGTGCCATGCGCTTGTGTAATGGCTGCTTAGTCTCTCCAATGTACAGGTCAGAGCATTCCTCATTGCACTGCACTGCGTACACCACATTGCTCTGTTTCTCCCTTGGAATTTTGTCCTTGGGATGGACCAGCTTTTGCCTCAGAGTGTTGCTGGGCTTGAAGTGTACTGGGATCTGGTGGGTGTTAAAGATCCTCCTGAGTTTCTCTGAAATTCCTGCCACATAGGGGATGACAATGTTGTTTCTCTTTTTGTGGTCCTCGTCTTTCTTATCCTCCCTGCGCTTTTTCGCTGTTTTGATAAAAGCCCAGTTTGGATAGCCACAAGTTTGAAGAGCAGAGTGAATATGTTTGTGTTCCCTTCTTTTTCCATCCGCTTCTGATGGGATATTCTGTGCTTTAAGGTACGGATCACCCCCAACTTGTGTTCTAGTGGGTGGTGTGAATCAAACAGGAGGTACTGGTCTGTGTGAGTGGGTTTTCTGTAGACCCCAATGTTGAGTTTCCCATTGGTTTCAATGCATACCACGCAATCTAGAAAAGCCAGACAGTTGTCTTGGACATCCTCTCTTGTGAACTTGATGTTTTTATCCACCGAGTTGAGGTGTTCTGTGAAAGGTTCAACCTCACCCTTCCTGATGGTGACCCATGTGTCATCCACATATCTGAACCAGTGCCTCGGGGAGTGGCCACTGAATGTTCTCAGTGCCACAATCTCCATTTCTTCCATGTACAGGTTAGTTACAATGGGGGATACAGGGGATCCCATGGCACAGCCGTGTTTTTGCCTGTAGAAACCGTTGTTGTACTGGAAATAAGTGGTGCTGAGGCAAAGGTTAAGGAGGTCACACACCTGTTCAGGGGAGAGGTTGGTCCTCTCAGACAGAGAGTTGTCCAGCAGCAGTTTTCTCTTTACTGTCTGTATTGCATCTCCAGCTTCTTAGAGCCCTCCCAAGGAGGTGCAGCCATCTGTCCCACCTGCAGTCAGGTGACCCCCAACCACCCCTCCCAAGCCCCTTTTCGACCAAAGAGCACCAGGTGCTAGGTTGGTTCAAAGTTGAGAGCCAGTGCTTTTTTGGTTCAAATCTCGTGCCGCCCCAGATCGGGTTTGTGTTTCCATTCAGAAGGAGCCAAGTTTGAGCTGCGTCGTTGCGCCACCACAAAACGTGTGTACGTCACTGCGTACGTAGCCTTTCAACAGCGTTCGCACCGCACGGAAACCCACACAACAACAACGGAGGACTTCATTGGAGTGGTGTTCATGGCTTTGCTAGTGTACCTTGCCATCGTCGAACAGCAAAACCTTCTGTTAGGGGTTACCCATCGGCGTCGCCGTTCCAATGCCCGGCGATCACGTTTGAGAAGCAAGGTAATTATCAAAGACGTTTGGATACTTAACAGTAAACGTGTTAGCGTTAGCTTAGCTACTTAGCTTCGACTACGTTTGCATTGATTACTTAGCGGTTAAACAAGCGCAATAAGTTGATGATCATATCTATGTTTATCTTTTTAGATGTTGTGCACGATCGGTGGTAGAAATGGCTTTTGGGAGATTGAAAGGACGATGGAGGTGCCTCCTGAAAAGAAATGACTGCAAGCTGGAACTGAGCAAAAGAATGGTACTGACCTGCTGTGTACTTCACAATATTTGTGAGGAACATGGAGATAACATTGTTGAGGAGCTCCCACACAGACATGTTCACGTTCAGCCTTCTGTCCAAGCATTGCCTGACCACGGTAATCAAGAAGGGACTGACATTAGGGCAGCATTAATGGAGTATTTCAACCCTGTTGAATAGTGATGTTTTTCATGTGACTGAATGCATGTTTTGTATTGATAGGTTGTTGTGAAATACCCACCACTGTTGTTACCGTTGTTGGAATAAAGCTTGAGATGAAGAAATCACTATTGCATGCTTCTACTTAAAAGCCCAAATGCCATGCCATCTCACAGGGTTTCAGCAGACCTTTAAAAAGCAATATTAGTCATGTGCAGATGTACATATCTGACTAATCGCAGTCTACAATTATATATTATCAGATATTGATTTTTGAAAATGGCAGATTTGCTAGTGCCAATGACAATCAAATGTAAGGATCTGAAATGCCATTCAAGGCCTTAATTTTTACAAAGTCAACTTAATGACTATTAGTGCTTGTTAACATAAACTGGACTCTTACCATCTTAAGCCTTGGTAAATTCTGCTGGCATGTTCTGCACTTTTACAGTTACATTTATTCCAGAAGCCACTTTATGGTGATGGCACTTACAGTGTAGTAACACTGTTTTTATTCACTTTTCATTCTTCATTATTGTATATATTAGTATAATTATTGTCTTTACTGTACATATGGTCAGTGCTGTGCAGAAAGATTTTTTGCAGCTATAACACTGGAAATTTCCAGACCTGGAGAATAATAAAGGACTATCTTATCTTATTGCCCTGCTGAAACCCTGCTACAGTAGCGCGGTTCATCTTACAAGTTTGTTGTGACAGTATAAAACATATGACACAAAACAAGCATCTCTTATCAAAGTCTTTATTCACACACTTAAAAATAACAATTTCAAAAACACCACACAAAAACAAATCCAAAAGTATTTACAAAAAAAAAATGTCCATGTGCTCATTTGTTTGCCATGCGCTCCACTGCTGCCACCATCCTCTCCATCAGCCCCTTCGCGTCTCTCATATTATCTAGCACAGCAGTGCTCACGGCATTGTCCCAATCCGCCTGCTCAAAGTATTTTTGATTGGCGCGGTCCATATATTCAATGAGTTCTGCATAGGGACTCCGCTTCCTTTTTCCTGCGTGAAAGCACACAAAAAAGTATTCCTTGTTAGTAATTATGTTCTATATTCACAAATGTAGTAAAAAAAAAATCATTAGGGAATTTAGGATGGGTCGAAAAACTACATATTGATCATGAGTTGGTGTTTGCATAGTCTGAACAAATCTTACCGGTTCTGGACTGGGTGGACGCCGAGGAGCTGAGGGATGGGACTGATGAGCTGCAGGATGGTACTGGTGAGCTGCACCTTGTCATCTGGCCCTCCTCATCCAAGAGCGACAATTCTATTAGAAGTGAACAAGAAACATTGTTGGTAGCATCTGTATTACAAATCATTTTATCCAGTAACAGATTAATTAATCCTTCATCCATACAATGTCTGACAGTGTTACCAGAGATACCTGTAACACTTTATACCTGTAATTATTTCCAACAGTGCTAAAGGCCTAGTTTTATTTGAGGCACAACTAAAAACCCACAAAAGACGTGTATAAGACATGAATACATTACAAGTTCACATCTGCAAAGCTGAAAAACCACACAACAATCAGCATTTTATCCTGAAATTATTAAAATGGCAGCGCAGCGTGTTCTTCACTTAACTGTGTTAATTTGGTCATTTGAATCAGTTTTTTAGACTTGTATTAATGATAGAAAACATAATCAACACATAAATTGGAATTGTAAAGAATGACTACAATATAGCACAGTAATATAAGTAAATGGGACATTATGTAACAACGTGGGAGGTTTTGAATACAGGTCGTGTAATGAAATACTGCTGCTGCTTTTCTCAGGTTCCACTTGGGCCTTGTTTCATTGTTTGTTAGCTTTCACGCAGCTAACTGGCTAGCAAACAATAGCCAACCTCCGATCACTGAGCCTGTGTCCACACTACTTTCTCCGGCGTAACGTTCATAATATTCACGTGGGACTATTGTAGCTAGCATATTCTTGGCGAGTTTACAGCCGATGTTTGAGAAATAAGACTTACCAGTTTCAGGAGCGGGTGTCGGCAAGTCCTGCGGCCAGTCCAGCGCGGCTGTGGCTGAGTTGAGGGCCCCTGTGGCTTGGTTAGCGGGCCGGTCTCCAAGCACAGAGTCCAGTAACTCAAAATGCGGACATCTCTTTTGCCTTCCGCTGCCGCTTCGTCCCAGCTCCCTCCTCTGGGCTCTGTACTCTTTTTTTTTTTTTTTTTAACTTTTTTGGTTTGTTTAGCAGCTGGTCAAGGCTTCGCTGGTAGCCCTGTGCCTCCATCTCCCGCTGGATTCCCTGGAAGATGGGCTTCATCCTTGTGGCTCCATCCAGCTTTCCCTGAACCTCAGCTGATGACCACAGTGCCAGGAAGCACTGGGTCTCCTCCTCCGTCCACTGCTTGCTCTTGTTTTCCATTTTCCGTTTCCAAAACGTTGTCTTCTCAGGACGAGAGCTGCTTCACCGCTGTTGTTTTTTTAAAAATGGCGGTTCTGTGTTTCCGCTGTTGATCGTCGGTCACCGTAACCCCGCCCCCTGCCCGTGACGTGCTCGGCTCTCAACTCTGGCCACCTCTGGCCCAGCAACGACTTGGTGCCCGAAACGGCCCCAGTTTTTGGAGTCCGGAGCCGCAGCTCCGGTGGTCGAAAAACAAAAAACCGGCGCCAAGTCGGGCGCCGGCTCCAACTCCGAACGGGCTCCACCCCGGTCGAAAAGGGGGTCCAGAGGGCTAGGAGGGGTAACGACCGCCCATCAAAGGCTAACGACTCACATTAACATCTAACGAGTCTATTGGTTTCGGGTCTTTGTCCACTTGTTTTTGCCACCACCCTCCTGGTGGATAAATATCTGGTACTCCCCACCAGGCTTTCAGAACTGAAGAAGCCTCTTGGATGAGAGGTGAAACGTTTTCGACTCACACGAGGTTAATCCAGTTGCCATAACTTATGCTTGCTTGAGACTTATGACCTGGATGACTGAGAACATCCACAGATTTAAAAAAAAAAAAAAAAAAAAACGTTCTTAAAAACATTCACATAAAAATCTACCAAAATCCAGCGAATTTCGCTGGATTTTGGTAGATTTTTTTGTGAATGTTCTTAAAGAAAATATTAAAAGTTTTACTGATATATATGGAATCATTTTAGATATTTTTAGGATTTTTTTTGGAAGATACTCATTTTTTTGAAAATATTTACAAGAATTTTCTTTCCAAATTTGGGGGATTTATATTTTTTAAATAAAACTTTTAAGGGAAATTTTTAAGGAATTATTGCAATTTTCTTCCCAAAGGTTTTGCAAATTTTCAGAAATTTGGGGAATTTTTTTGCTGAATTTTTGGATTTTTTTCAGACAAGGAAACAATATTTTTTGGTGCCGTAAATGAAGACAGCAGGAGGGTTAAGAAAACACAGTGAAATGTACCGATCAAATGCCTGCTGGTTTGGTTATACTACAGATATTGTGTGGACTCTGAGATCGTTTTCCTCCATCAAATGTTTTATGGGTTCCTCTCATTCACCTCCATGACCGAGACATTGCTGGGTTTTAAATCAGAACCAGAACACCAACAGGGAAAGTAATGTATCACCACATGTTCACTGGTAAGTTCTCTACTTTGTGCTCAGACTCCACAGTATCTCAAAGGGAAATATTAAACTTACACCCCACTAGAGAATGAATATAAATAATAATAAAGGATGAGTTGGTTGGATACCCACTCACTGCTGTAGTCTTCATAAAGTTGACCACAAAGCAGAGGAGTCCAGAGCAGCAGGGGCTGGCCAAGGAGAAACCCTGGTCTTCAGTGGTACCTGGGGAAGATAGCACCTAAGTTTGTCCATCCTGATAAAGTCCAGCTCACAGTTAGCCTTAGATATCTACTAGATCCACTTCAGGCTAGATGTTCCTACAGCCAGATGAAAGACAGACTGGTGCATGGATCTCTATTACCGGTCAGTAGTAGAGATCTCAGGTCCTGTCAGGTTTTATTTTCAGTCTGAAGAGCCTCCTTGGTCGACTTCTGAATCGTAACCAAGACCACAGGTCCTCTAAGGAGAGCCCCTGGTCTCATCTATAGGAAGAAGCAGTTCTAAGAAACGTAGGACGAAAACCACATGATAGGAGTAAACTTAGAACCAAATTACAATGAGCCAATAGGAAAAGAGTTTGTGTTTATCCATCATGTTGATGTACAGGAGACAGAGCACTAAGCAGACTATTAGAATATATGTTGTACTGACAAGTCCTGTCCATGTGCCTTATCAAGATACACCATGAATACAACGATGAAAGACAGACTCAGAATGGTGGGACTTATAAAGACAGGAAAAGATGAGAAGAAAACATATTCATGAAAGAGAACCTCGAAGACTTTGGGACAAACTTTCAGATTAACGGCAAAAATAAAACCACATTACTCACAGTCCTAACAGATAGGACAATCTGTTTGGATAAAAGTGCATAAATTAGCCATTCATCCGTCCGCCCATCCATCCGTCCATCCATCCATCATCATTCACCCATCCATCCATCATCCATCCATCATCCATCCATACATGCATCCATCCATCCATCCATCCATCCATCCATGACAGATCCCAGGCCGGAACAGGAACCAGGGATCTCCTAGCTGCATGGTGACGGCGCTAACCACTGAGCCACTGTGCAGCCCTAAATGAATCAGTACTGTACAAATAAACCAAAAAAATTGGCTAGTCTAATTTGTTTACTAATATTTCCGAATGACTACAGAAATGATGCAACATGTTTTTAGAGCAATCAGAAAAATGAGACGAGACCCAAACTCATTCCTTCAAACGTTTATTCTGCCTCAGAAATACATGACAGCCTTACAGCATAGCCGAGTAAAAACCAGTGATCCTGGGCCCCAAGAAACACAAATAACACACTGAGATATTAAGAAAATGTGATAAAATAACTAATGTCAAATTACTGAAGTAAAGAGCCCCAGGGATAACAAAATCAATGAATCAATCAAAACAAGAAGAGCTGCAAATGAAATAAGATGACATTAAACTGGTCAAGAGTTATCAGCCCTAGACCTGGTACTTGGTATAATTAAAAAATCATTTTAGTCATTGTTTAATATATTAAGAGAATTGAAAAACTATGTACACTGTTGAGGATGAATGTAGCTGAGCTTCCCCTGATGGCAGTGAAGACCTCTGGCAGTAAAACTTTAGGTAACAAAACATCAATAGCATTAAATCTTAACTTATTTTCAGATACACAACATTTGTTCTTTCATTTGATCCTCTGTAGAAACATCTGGACAGTGTGGTTGGCATCTTGTTGACAGAAATGCGATGCAGTTTCCAGCTGGGACAGTAGCTGGTGGTGGCGATACACCAGAGAGTGTTTGGTGGTCGAGGCACAACGATGCCACAGATAAAAAGATTA